>VDFB02303039.1:0-26676 GCA_007258455.2 Sequoia sempervirens | reverse complement strand
AAAATGGGGGTTTTGGAGCAGGGTGTGGACATCCAGGGTTGACTTAACCAACACACTCTAAGTGTTGACCACTTAGGTGGCTGGTGTGTGCCCTCTAAAACTTCTGTTTCCTCTTCTATTTTCCGTTGCACTCCATTGTCTCTCCGCTAACTCTTCACGTGACATTCACTGCTACAGTTAAGTTTGAATTCAATTTTGAACCTCTCCCGCCCATTCCATTAAAAAGCAGCCCGCACATTTCCACTTCAATATATTGTTTGCTCGTGTCCTATCGTTTTGCAATGCATATGGAGCGGGGCTAACAGATCTGAACTTGACATACAAATAATGTTGTTGGCATTCGCTTTCCCTCACAAATGCTTTGGTGCTGCATGGATCAGATTATGGTTAAGCTAGCCCCTTTGGCATAGCCAAATTTGGCTGGAGCAGAATAAACATTCATATTTACAGCAGCCCGTGGAACCATAGGCTATATGGCACCTATGTGGCAGACGGGCATGGCAATTACTGTTAAAGTAGATGTGTATAGTTTTGGAGTTATGATATTGGACATCATTTGTTGCAGGAAAATGGCCAAGGTAGACATTCGAGAAAATGAGAACATCTTGTCTAACTCGGCGTATGATTGCTTGAGAGATGGAGGGCTTGTACATTTGGTGGAGCAGCAACACATAAGTTGTATGAATCCAAGACAGTTGGAATGAATGGTGTTAGTGGCGCTGTGGTGCATTCAAGATGATCCATCTCTGAGGTCGTCCATGAAAAGAGTCGTTCAGATGTTGGAAGGAACCCTTGACATTCCTATGCCACCACATCCAGGGCTTTCTTCATAGATTTCCCTCTCATCCACCATTGAATTTTGATATAGTCTACGAAATTCGCCAATCTGGCTCAAATAACTAAGTACATGGAGAAGTAAATGACTCAGTTGTGTCTTAGTTTTTACTTAATCGAAGCATGAATGGGAGAATTTAATAAGTTTAAGCGGTTCTTTGCTATTACTTTATAAAACCAAATCTATACTAAAAAGATCATGTGTTTATATATAGTTAACTTCTCTTTTAGGTTTTCTATTATATGTTGTAACTCTCTAGAGAAAGGCAGAAGATAGCTATATATTTTGCTAGTTAATAGAATATTACTATTAATTGCTTTTATTTCTACACTTGATCTCTCTGCTTATCTCGTTACCTGAGCCATTTTAGCCAAGGCCTTAAAAAATATTTAAAAATAGAGAAAATTTAGATTTAGATAAAGAAACCTGAGTATATCTTCAGTAATCATGTGTGAATGAAACATAATAATTTTTTTTATTAATATATATTTTTTAAAATTAATATTTAGTTTTAGTATTTTAATAGGAAAAAACTGATAATTGTAGTGTAGAATCATTCAATTAGATATTAATTATTCATAAGTCTTAGAATAATCATTGAAGCATTACAAGAGTTTTCTTTCTCATCGATAAAACATAATTATATTTTCTACTTACCAATAATCAAATATTAATTGTTCTCACTAAGGAAAACCTTTCCTCTATCATGAACTCAATAAGATGAGAGACACTATGGAAAGTCATATGATAGGTGAAATAATTAGAAATTAAAAATTTTATAGTTATTTTTATAAGTGTGGTTGTGAGGTAATACTTATTACAAAATAATTTATAGTTCTTAATTGTTTATAAAGTGGAAATGTGCATTTGATTCTTATGCTATTATAATTTTTACAAATGAAGATCTAAGTTCTTGAGTATTTCGATAGTCATTTATTGATAAGTTAATCCTAGTCCAAGGAAGCGCAAGGGCTTACTCTACATGTGAAGAACTAATATAGTGGTATTTATTGCTTTAGATTTTTTTGTATTCCTTAATATAAAATATGTAGCATGTTATTTATTTATTGCAATGATTTTTTTATTCTATTTTATGCCATTTACATTCCCATTGATTAAATTTAATTCTTGTTTTTAAGATTATTTGCCATATTGTTTTTTTTCTTTGATGTCAATATTTAAATAATTTTATTTTCACTTCCAATAGTTAGAGTAGGACACACAATTTTAATCTACATTTATTTTAAATCTAGATTAAATTAAAGAACCATTAGTCTAAATGTGTTTTCCCCAGTTGCAAACAACTATAAAAATAAACCTAGTTTGATAATGATGAAATTATTCATATCTAAAGTCGAGGCATAACAATGAACCTCGTCACTTTTTGGTATTTTTGTTTAGGATATCTTGGGGTGTTATTAGGAGGACATTCTTGAAATTGATTGTTGAGACATAATCCTTAGTAATTCATTAGAGGTTGAACATCCTTGCTCTATTAAAGAAAAAAGTTTATCTATTATGACAATAAAATTATTTTTGAGTTAGTTGGAGTAAGAGGGTCATAAAAAGGACTCTAATATGACACATAAATTGAAAATGATCATTAATTAACTAATTTCTTTAAGATTGGTAGAAATTTTTAAAAAATTAATGCATGGTTGGACTAAGAGACTCAAGAGGTAGATTCACTTTATAAATCCTTTCATGGTACACCATAGAAAATGACTTTGAACTAGGATAAGTCATATAGGGACATCTTTTTCCTACAACACCTCAATATTTGAAATTAAGGGAAACTTTATATTGGGGAAATATGATTGACAAAGATGATATAAATGATAGGGAGAATCATAGATAAATTTTCCGTACCCCATATAACTAAACATAGATGAAGAATGTATCCCCATCCATATTTCCTACTTTTAGGGATATAAAAATTGAAGATCTAGACCAATCCCCATTTGATTTTAGGGTGATGTGTCAAACCTACAATTATAGAACTGATAACCAAAAAAAAAAAAATTCATTCCACACTAGAAGATCAATTATGTGATGGTTTATGGTTTTACAACCAAACTCTATCCACACATGGAGAGAAAAAAAAATAAATCTTAGACAAGTACAAAGACTATTGCAGGGTGAGATATTACAAAGAGGAAATCTTCAAGATAATTATCTTGATTGATTCCTCTTTGTTTACCATTATTATGAAAATGTATGAGACACATAACTAACTAAAGTTCCATATTTATCTAAGGTAAATAGGATGAGTCCTAATAAGCTTTAGATCTTACAGGAGAAGGGAGGTGGTCACACTTGGAATCATAAATTTATTTGATATATATGAAAATTGTTTGTGCTTTAGGGCCAAAATTAGGAAAGCCAAGACTATAAAAGGACACAATAAGACAAGACAATTAATAGATTATTTCATAAATTTGAAAATAAGAATATTGGTACATTGAACACCACAATAGATGAAATTCAAGAAAAGGCTAGAACAAATGAACTTCTTTCCATCTAGTAGTCTAGATGCATAAGTGAGCATGCACAAAGTGAATTCCCCCTTGATAAAATATAAATTTGTAATATTTTTGACAAAATGATGTTACTAATTGATGTGAGTTGATACCTAGAATCAAGAATCACATGAACAAGGGTGCCCAACTAGAGGAATAAATCAATTAAATATGCTAGAGAAAGGGGAATAACTTCTATGTGAATTAATATACAAAATAATTTTTCCTACATGCCACCAAGATTTTATCTATCAATTAGTGGGTAGTTCTATGGCTAGTCCCATAGCCTACACAATAGTGGGGACCATATTCATGGATTCCTTAAGATTGGAATAACCAATGTTAGTATGGACACATGCCTAAACAATGGATTCCCTAGTGGACATAAAACCAACCATTCCAAGGTTAGAAGTTTTTTTAGACTAGAAACAAGATTTACATCCTAGTCCATCTAACATACAACAATTTCCTCAATATAAGTAGGTAAATCAATAATAAGTACCTACCTAACTTGTGACTATTCTTAAAAAAATATACAAACTACATCTTTCTATAACACAAACTAGGATAACATAGCTAGATTAAGTACCATATACTATGAAAATATTTAGATTCACTTAGGAAAAAAACCTCCTCACATACCATTATTTAAATCGCTAACGAGGAGGCTCAGATATAGCCTTCTCTTAAAAAAAACAAAAATAAAATAAATTTATTTTACATAATAGTCCAAATGTATCTCTATTTGCACAATTTCCTAATTGATTAAAATAAAAAATTGACTTTTGAGAAAAGAAGAAATATCTTAAAATAGTTTAAGTAGATGGTAAGCTCTTAGATGGTAAATGTCTCCACCTAAAATATGGTGACCTAGGGAGCCTTGTAATCATAACTTCAATTGGTAGCACAAAACATCAATCATCTTTATGGATTTGGGTGTTGCCATCAATATCATGGTAGCTAACATGTTGAGAGTATTATCCTTAACTAACTTATGTAGCCAACTTCTACAATTTTAAAAATGGATAAACATTTGATAGCTAAGATAAAGGGTATCATTAAAGATGTCCTAGTTAATATAGAATCCTAGTAATATTTTATTAATTTCACGGTAATCTAGTCATGAAGCTCAAAGAATGGATACCCATTGATCCTAAGAAGACTCTATCTAGCTATAGTAGTTTCCTTCGTTGAATATAAATCAAGAAAAATGACCATATTGAATGGAATCAATGATATTTCATTTGTATTCCCACATGTAAGACCTTCCTTAGAATTTGATAAGCATTTATTGGTAGATGTACCAAACATAAATTATAAAATAAAGAGAATTTCCTACTTAATGGTCATCAAAATAAAATAAAATGTAGAAGAGCTGGAAGATGATTTTGACAATTATGAGGAAGAATATAACAACCAAATAATCATCTAATGAAGCCTTGTTTAATTTGTTCAAACTAACTAGTAAAACTTTCTCCAAGAATTTCATTGTACCTTAGAGAATATTATTCTCGTTGTTGAAATATTTTATAAAGAGATTACCACTTTTCACATGTCATATCCTCACCATTTCGAATTAAGCATGCTGCTACTAAGGTAATATAAAATACTATCCTTAATACCTCACTAAATAAATCATGATTGAATTAGGTGAACCATTAAACATTAATAATTCCTTACTAGATTTAAGTGGGAATAAAACTACACTATATGTTGTAAGCACTCTCAAAAGAATTTATTTGGGAACACATTGTTATGATGAAAATATGACTTGACATATGCACCCATAATATATATAGAAAATTTGATACTTGTGAGACAACCCCAATGAATTTTGAACCTAACACTTTAAGATATATTCAAAATTCATATTGGAAAAATTTTAGAAGTAGGATTCATATACCAATCTTAGATAGCCAATTGTTTCTCCACTAGTGACTATTTTAAAGAAAAATATTAAGTAGAAATATATGTAAGCTAAAAAGAGCTAAATAAATCCACTTCAAGAGATTAATTCCCCTTAGCCTCCATCAATAAGGTTTTGGAAAATCTCACAAGGAAGAAAGACTTTTCCTTCCCAAATGGATTTAGTGAGTATATGTAATGAAATACATTTTGTAAAAGAAGAATTTAATAGGAAATATGCTCCACATACTTAATGATATTAAATTCACATTCACCTCAAATTGGGGGCTAAATCTAATGGTGAAATTTGTATACTCCTACCAATTCCCATATAGTTCTAGGGTATTTTGATGGAATGTCTTAATTTAGTGACAAGTTTGGTTTATGATTCTATGCTTATCTCAAGCCATTTTATATTCATTTATAACCATTTCAATGTATTCAACCTTATCATATCATTATTAACGCATTCTCATATATTCACTATTTATACAATTTTTATTAGTTTACATTCAAAATCATGTATGCGCCATTCATTTATTGCCTGAAAACTTATACATTTTTGTTTTAGTGGCTTAAGGTTGATTGAAAACTTTTAATGGACACGAGCAAACATTATATTGGAGTGGAAATGTGTGGGCTGATTTTTAATGGAATGGGTGGGAGAGATTCAAAATTGAATTCAAAATTAACTGTAGTAGTGAATGCCACATGAAGAGTCAAAGGAGAGACAATAGAACACAATGAAAAATAGAAGAGGAAACATAAGTTCTAGAGGGCCCACACTAGCCACCTAAGTGGTTAATGCTTAGAGTGTGTTGGTCAAGACAAAAAGATGAAAAAAATAATGAAACATTTATGGATTAGTACATAGATAGGCATAATACATGAAGAATTGTACATGGGGATGTGGATCAATTTTGATTAGGTGTGGATAAAGGATGTGGGAATGTGTAAAAGTGGAGTAGTAGCAACATGGGGGAAAAAGCTTGACTTCACACAAGATTATGACATTTTTCAATTTGTATATGTATCAAGAAATTCTCTTAAAATGGAAAAAAAATGTTATCCATTGTACTATCCATAGGTTCATCAAGCATAACTATCCATAGGAAATATTTAGCCTGTCCATAGGTTCATTGCATAACAAGCCAATAAATGTTATCCATTGTACTATCCCCTTAAGAAAAGTACTAGCTTTCATTGGGATGAATCTTGTTAGAAGGCCTTTGGTCAAATCAAGGAATACCTTTCTATGTCACCTCTATTTGTGGAACCCACGAAGAACAAGTCAAATCATTATTTTACATTTCCACTACACTTGTCACCTTGGGATCACTTCTACCACATCATGATGAATAGGGCCATAAATGAGTAGTCTTTAATATATCAATAAAATGTTGGTCATATATGAAATCCACTACATAACTATGAAAAATCATGTTTGGACATTGTATTCACCTCACAAAATCTCTAACATTACATGCTTAATCACCACATTCAACTTATTTACCAAATCAATCCACTCAAGTATCTTATAGAGAGGACTTCCTAACAAGATGCATGACTAAACAATTCATGATGTTTAAAATTTTTGGCATCACGTATGTGGATTATAAAGCAATTAAAAACTATATTTTAAATAATTAGCTAGTCAAAGCATGATAAATCAACACTCATCCATTGATGCTAGAATTTCCTAATGAGCACATATTGACTCTTGATAATTCTCCACCTAGAATATCTACATTTTTTGTAGCTTTCCCTAGTCCATTACTTCCCCCTTCCTCCACCCTTCATTCCTTCTATCCCATAGCATACTTCTACTCCATTAACTTAATGATATTCACTGCTCCATGCCTAACATAGAACCAAACTTAGAGTGTCATCCCATTCATGTTCAACTTCCCTATAATCCTAATATCATCCCATTGTCCTAGCTCCCTCTAGTCTCTCACCTTTATTACTTACCCATACTTCTTCTTCTCCTTCCACTACCCCTATCATTTCTAATCCTTTTTCTACCATTCCTCCTACACTTGATACTTCTACCATTTTTTCGCCCACTGTAGTGAGACCTTATTATTCCCACCATAAGACCAACCCTAATCATATCTAAACCATTTATCCCATTACTATCTCCTACTACTTTGATCTCCTCACAAGATCTAGTTTTCCCCTAGATGAGCCTCACATGATTTGAGGCATTCTACCTCCTCTTCTAATAGAATAAATCTATCCTTTGACACTTCAATATCTATCCCACCTTCTAGTATTCTTGCTATCACAGTGATCCCATCCACTCTTCTTAACACACTTTTTGAGGATACCTTCCTATATTGCATGGATTCATCTATCATGAACATAGTAAAAAAGAACATAAGGGAGGAGATAACCAAATGAAAGAAGGAATATAAATAACAAGAATAGCTTAATTTCCAAAAGGAACACACTTAATAATGATGTGAAAGGAAAAAAAAATTGTAAAATTTTATCATTATCAAAGGCTCAAGAGAAAAATAAATATAGGATCTCTTAGGTTCAAAACTATGAAATATCATGGCTTCACACATAATTCTTCTCACAACAAAGCTCAATACATTTATAGGTAGGTTAGAAGAAAAAAGTTAAGAAAAAAAGAAAGAAAGAATGTCATGGTCAACATCATGGCTTACACCAAATGAGCATCAATTTCAATGAAAAAAAATTCTTCATACCAACATGCCACCTATCACCATCTATGTCACTCCTCATGGCACTTGATTTTCTTTCGGAAATTGGTGCATGCTACTATATTTCATTATTATGGTGGTGTAGGAAGATCATATTTGAATTTGATATGGGAAGCTCCATCTTTACTTATGTTGGCCATCACCTACAACAATTGCATTTGTCAACTCGACAATGCTAGAGCCTTACTGGTGGCATGACCACTTGCATCCTTAAGGTTAGATATTGCATTATCCTTTTCCCCGCTTCATTAGACACTCAACTCTAAGTAGTCAAATTTACCTACTTGTTAAGATATTGACCTTCCATTAACAATAAATCAAATGCTTGATTGAGCCTACACATACTTTAAAGTTTGATGACCTATGTAGTCCTTACTAAATTCATTTTGGAGAATTAAGACCAAATTTGAAGTACTTTTAAATTAAAGAACTCATGGACATTCAACCTAGGAATTATCATCATGTAGGATTTTGGCTCATCAAATAATTAGAACCATAGATCATATACATTGAATGTTCAATGAGCACCCACAAGCATTTATTCTTAGGATTTGTCTTTCAACTATTGAACCGTTCAGGTGCCTTGTCTATGCTTTCACTTTTTGCATGCACCTCTACCAGAGCAGTAGCAACTAGGGGAGAGGGGCCCATAATGGAGTAGGGTCCAATAGTGGGGATAGAAGTAGTCCTCAGTGGGCCCCATAGTGGAGCACTTTAATATCCAATTGAAAAACACTTTTTATCCATAAAGTACAAAAATTGACAAATCATGTGATGCCGCATCAACGCACTAATAAAACATGACTTAGCGCACCACTATCGGTCTCACTTATTTTTTGTGCCTTTTTGGATACCTCAACAAAAAGCATGTTGATGTGGCATTATATTTGATGATGTGGCCCTAAAACCAAATATAGAAGCACATAAGTTGCCAAATAAATTGTTGTAGGGAATTGGAAGTGATTTGAAATTTCCACATAGAATTTTGAGAAACGCGAAGTTAGGGTGCTCCACTATAAGCCCCTCTCCCCTATAACATCCGACAAAATTCCTCCATCCTTTATGCTTTGATGGATCTCCATACGCTGCTCCAAAACTCTCAATTTAGCGCAGGCTGGGAGGATGTCGGTAAAGGTTGCAGAGGTCGGCTTCACACTTGCCAATTGCATTTGCTTGAAATCAACGCTTCTAAAAGCCTTTTCAGAAAAACCATTTTGTGCATATCCTGCAATCATGGCATTTGATTGAAACCGCATTTCTTTGAGGCATTTGGTTAAACAGCTCAGGAGCCTTGTCTATGATTCCACATTTTGAAAGCATGTCTACCAGACCTGTTCCAACGCTCCCGTTTTGGCACACGTTAGGAATATGCTGGAAAATGTATACTGATCAGGCAGGACACCTGTTGCATACGGTGAAACAGTCTGACAGCCTCCTGAGGACACTGTACGGCATCCACCAAACTTATGCAGCTGCGCGGGAACAGTGTTTGATTTTCTCCACACGCGGGAACTGCTGACTGCTGGCTATGACGGTGAGTGTTTAAACTGTAACGGAGAGTGTTTAGTGAACGGAAATTGGTAGGGGAACGGAACAGACTAAGCGGGCCCACCAGCACCACCTAAGCAGTCAATGCTTAGAGTGTGCTGGTTAAGCCCAGCCGGACATCCCTCAAAGCATAAAGGATAGAGGAGTTTTCTCAGATGTAGTTGCAACTGCCCTGGTAGACATGTACGCAAAATGTGGTAGCATAGACAAGGCACGACTCGATACAACCTAAACGCATGTTACGTGCTCTGCTCCTTGGTTATATAAACAGCTAACAATTTTGTCTAGAATAGACTAAAGGATAATGATTTCTGGTAGGATACAGTATTTTCACATATTTGAAATGAAGACTGGTGAATAAATAATAGTCTAGACTCTAGACATTTGAATAGTATTGCTTCTCACTAGAATTTAGGCATTTGAAAATCATCTGAAACGTTTATAATGTGTTGCATGTAAACAATTTTGGTCCAACGGCTAAGGAATTTAAACCCTGTCAACACAAATGCAAATGCAACGACCAAAAAATCTAGGACCGCCTCTGGTTTATATTTGCTTTGACTACCTAAATCTAGGAGATTCTCCGCCAATGAAATAAACTGTTGTGGATTTGTTGTGGGCAGTGCATGTCAGGTAATGAATAAATATATATCCGGATGAGACTGTTGGGGCCCACATAACGACATTTAATCTTCATATATTCCATTCGAAAATGACATGTCCCTCCAATAGTCGTATCCCACATATCCACCTACAGTATGGTTTATTCGTTCACTGTCATTTCCAGCTTTTGAGTGAGTTTTGCAGACAAATTTTCTTGCCGCCGTTAAGTCAATTCCTTAAGCCTAATTCACAGGCATTCTGATCGGAGCGCAAAACACGAAACAAAGAGACAGTGTATCGTGGAATCCAATTAGTGCAGCCTGCAAAAGGCGGCGTACGAACACAATGTCTGGACGAAAAAATATGGTGGAATGTACGTTGCCTCATCTATTGCGTCGATTTAGCTGAAGACTTCAAAGAGGGAAGCCTTCGGCGTAAAAATTCAAAATACAAATTGGGGACCACTGGCGACAGGAGATTCAAACTGGTGATACACAAGGCATCCAACGTGATGCATGTGAGAAGTTATCAACACTGCAGTTAGGCCACTGAGAGTTGCCGGCCGGGCTTAACAGGCACACTCTAACGGTACACTCCTTAGGTGGCCAGGCCCATTCTCTGACATTACCGTATGCTACTGCTTTTTGAAGGATTCCGTTAGTAAACTTTATATCTCCGTTTTTACTTTTAAATTTATTGTTCGTGTTTCATATTGTAATAAATATGCTCGGACATTTTCGTATAAATACATTCAGCTGAAGGAAAACATAAGACAGCATATTAAAAGAAAAATCTGCTACCTATTATTATTCATAAGAGATATACTAGCTATTGCACCTTAGCTGTGCAATGGATTACATCGAATAATTGTATGGAAGTGTTTTATTTTTTGTAGATATATTGGTTGAGATAGAAAATAGTTTAGATAATCTAAAAAGGAAAGAAATGAAATAAATTAAATGCAAATTATTTTTTGTTTTATTTGATTATGTGTATACATATTTTTTGAAATAGAACAATACGTATGTAACTTATTAAAACAACACATTACAAAAATTGAATGGAAATAGTATACAAATAAAGAGAAACTTAAATCTATGTGATTAAGAGTAAAAACGGAGATACAAAATTTACTAACGGAATCCCTCAAAAAGCGGTAGCATACGGTAATGTCAGGAGAATGGGCCCGGCCACCTAAGGAGTTTACCCTTAGAGTGTACCGGTTAGACCCGGCCGGAGTTGCCTCGATTCGTCCCTATAAAACTTTGGCCCATTTTTCATCCATCCTCCAACGTAAACATAAACTCCTGTTTCTTTTTCTTCTTGTTTGCTAATAATGGCGAACGCCTCTGTTGCCAGATTCGTATTGATCTTGGCTGCCATCGCTGCCCTATCGCTGGGTACTGTTGAAGGTGAAGGCACACGAAAGCCATACATTGTTCACATGCTCAAGCTCGCCAAACCTAGCCATTTTACTTCACACCAGAAGTGGTATGCTTCAATGCTTGACCGGGTCTCGCAATCAGATCCGAATGCAAGGGAGTTGTTATATACATATCATACTGTCTTGCACGGCTTTGCTGCGACGCTGAGCAGCGCAGAGGCTGAAGCCATGGAGAGTATGGACGGCTGCTTAGCTGTGATTCTGTCCTCTGTTCATCAAGTAGAGACCACGCACACACCTGACTTCCTGGGCCTTGCCGGCCCCTCTGGAGTATGGTCGAAATACTCTAATCACGGCAAAGATGTCATCGTGGGCGTGATTGACTCAGGCATATGGCCTGAGAGCAAAAGCTTCAGTGATGCAGGCCTTGGACCCGTTCCCGCTAGATGGAAAGGCAGTTGTGAAGATGGGCAGAAGTTCAACTCCTCAAACTGCAATAAGAAAATCATCGGTGCTCGATACTACTTCAAAGGTTACGAGCAGAAATTCAATAGTAGCATTGACCCAATCTCTGAGCACAAATCTCCTAGAGACAGTGGTGGCCATGGGACACATGTAGCTTCTATTGTTGCCGGAGCTCCGGTGGATGTTTCCAGCTGGTTTGGTAACGGAAAGGCGAGAGGGATGGCCCCTCGAGCCAGGCTGGCCATCTACAAAGCGTGCTGGAAAAAGGGTTGCGTCGACGCGGACATAACTGCTGCGATAGATCAAGCGATTGCTGATGGTGTCGACATCATTTCAATCTCAATCAGTTCTCAAGATCTGCCTTTTGACAAGAGCACAAGGGCCATTGCAGCATTCGGGGCCATAAAACATGGTGTTCTTGTTTCTGCCTCGGGAGGAAACAGCGGACCATTTTCATCTACTCTGAGTAACACACTGCCATGGATTACGACTGTAGGTGCCAGCAGCATCGACAGAGCTTTCCCTGCTTTTGTACAACTGGGCAATGGAGCGACATACAGAGGTACCTCCACCTACAAAGGAGGAGATGGAAAGTTGCATGGGCCCTTCTCTCTGGTGTACCCCTCCGCCACCAACAGCTCAAAGCGTTGTCTTGAAGGCAGCCTCGACCCCAATGTGGTGAAGGGTAAGATAGTGCTGTGTGATCAGTTATTAGTTTCCAAGAATCCAGGGGAGTCCATTTCTTTGGGGAAGGGGATCGAAGTGGCCAGAGCAGGCGGTGTAGGAATGATTGTTGCAAATGAAGTGCATCTCGGAGCACAACAGCGGATTACCGAATCTAATAACCAGCCCTCTAATAGTCTGCCCTCTATGACCATCAGTTTCAGAGCCGGTGAAAGAATAAAATCTTACATCAACAGCCCGTTGAATAATGCAACGGCAGCAATGAACATTACAGGCTTGACTATTGTTGGGAAAAAAATAACTGCTCCCTTAGTCGCTGCGTTTTCTTCTCGGGGACCGAGTAAAGCGTATCCACTTATTCTCAAGCCTGATATGATTGCTCCGGGCCTCAACATTTTGGCAGCCGTGGGAGATTGTTACGAGTTCCACTCAGGGACTTCAATGGCCTGTCCTCACGTGAGCGGCGTTGCAGCGCTTATAAAAGCCGTGCATCCCATGTGGAGTCCCGCGGCCATAAAATCTGCTCTCATGACGTCTTCTTATATTGTTGACAACGCAAAGCAGCCCATCAGTGATTCATATACCATGCTGCCAGCTGACCCTTTTTCTATGGGTGCAGGTCACGTAAATCCCGAAGCTGCGGTGGATCCTGGACTTGTCTACGATATGGAACCTCAACACTACATCAACTTTCTCTGCTCCCTCAACTACACCAAACAACAAATTGCTCTACTCACCAATGAGGCCTGCCCCAACTCCAGTTTGGAAGCCGCAGATCTCAATTATCCCTCATTTTCTATGGTTTTTAAATCAGGCAGTCAACCTGTTCAGGTGAAAAACAGAACATTGACGTACGTGAGCAGCACTGTGGATGTTGTGTACAAGGTGAGTGTGAATAGCCCTCTTGGCGTGAAAATAAGCTTGGAGCCACAGCAATGGAAGTTCACGACACTGAACGAGCAAGCCAAGTATAGTGTAAAATTTGAAAATGAAGGGACAGCCAAAGCTGACACAGTTGGATTTGGAGAGATAACGTGGAATTCTGTCAATGGAGGGAAACACATTGTTCGAAGTCCAGTTGTCGTAGTATTTTGAAGTTCCATCCTATTGCTAGACCATTCAACTAGTAAAACCACTTATACTTTTGGTCTGCTGTAGCTTAGCTTTCCTCTTAGCTCTGTTTTTCCTTGTATTCTCAACTATGGGAGAGGACCCACTATCTAGTATGTTTCAATAGTTGTGATAGTAGTTGATTATAAAATGTTCAATATATTAGATCAATAGTTGTGACTTTAAAGTTGTTAGTGTTGATGATGACTGCGCATAATTAAACAAAATGTATTCCTTTGATCTAAAAAGCAACCAATTATGTGATTCCACATCAGCACTCAATAAAACATGCTGTGAATGCACAAGTATTGGTCTCACTTTTTTTTGGGCCTTTTTGGACACCTTGACAAAAAGCATGCTGATGTGGGATCATATTTGATGATGTGGCCCTTAAACCCTAGTTATAAGCAAGGGACTTGCCAAGTAAGCTGCTGTAAAAAATTGGGAGTGATTTGAAATTTCCACGTAGGATAATTAGAAGCGTGAAGTTAGGGTGCACAACTACTAGGCCCTCTCCCCTATATTTGCGCATAATACAAAAAAAACACCAGTTATATCGCTAACAAATAAGCGGACATGTCTAATGAGCAAATCTAGCTTACGAGGCACAATTATAACATAAAGATGCAAGGATCTAACTTTTGCATATGTTTTTTCTTTGAAAAAGTATTCATATATTACTATAATAGAGAAGTTTGCATATCCACGTCTATTTCTATTTTAAATTTAAGTGTATTTTGAGGTAATATCTAAATACAATAAATAATATAATATTGTGTGAAGTTTGTATTTGTTTTTCTATTTCTTTATTTGTTTATATACATATTCTAATATATTTAGTCATTGTTTATACATTCACACAAATACTTCTGTAAACTCATTTTATCTATCTATTTATAACACTTTTAAAGCACTTACCTTTATTTAGTTGTTTGCTACTTTAATCTGACCACTACTTTATTCTAGAATAAGTATGCAATATAAAATAATAAACCTATCTCTTTTAAATTTAAAACTTAAGATTTAAATTTGGTTAGCTAATCCTCTTCACCCCTCTATCTTGAGTCAATTAAACATAGTTGAAAATAAAAGTATAGAGTTTCTTTAAATACCAAGATGATAAGATCTAAATAATGATGTATAGTACATTCATTATAATCATCCCACAATCAAGTGTTCAACTAATAATATCACTTTAGTCTTGGACTCATATAGCTTTGAGTTTTGTCAAATAGAGAAATGTCCTCCATAGCTTCACTTTTTGTTGACTAGAGGGATGTCCTTTGTAGCTTTACTTTCTAGTTTGTAGAGGGTTGTCCTTTGTATCAATTTGTTTTCCCTCCCTTGTTGCTTTGTTTTTCCTTGTATTCTCAATTATATTTCCACATAATGCACTATATTTAGAAAAAATAAAGAATAGTACCACTATAAAATAATTGCACCTATATAAAGAGCAAATTTAGCTTATGACACATCATTATCATGTTGAGATACACCCATCTACCTCATGTCTATGTTTTTTCTTCAAAAGGATATTTATATATTATTGTAATAGAGAAATTTGCATATCGACATCAACTTTTATTTTAGATTTGAGTGTTTTTTGAGGTAATATAGAAATATAATAAACAATATAATATTTTGTTAAATTGAGCCTTTTTTTTAATTTTTTTTGGAAAAAGGTGAAAAGCTTGAATGATTATATTAATATAAAATGAAAATACATAGGGACATGTTGATGTCATCAGAGATTACATATTGAAGCTCACAAGGGGATCAAAACCAAACAACTTGTCCCATGAAAACGTGCAAAAAAGTAGAGAAGCCCAACCAGGACCTAGGCCAAATAATAAAAGTAATCGTGACACACCAAAATAAATGATTGAACATTGGATTGGGTAGACCCAATGCTCATATAACATCAGGGGAGGCATCAAAATCTAGAATCCATTGGAAATCAATTGGTCATTCCAAGTCGTTAACTTACTTGAGAAAAAACACAACCCATGTGTGTTATAGCTCTATGCTATGCCAATGGAACCATGTAGAAGTAGCCAAGGAAGGGAAGCCATTCAACACTACCAGATGGCATGTGCCCATAATATGGAGGCCAATGCTACAAGATGCCAAAACTAAGCCTTATCGAAGCAAGGGTTTCATTTAAACCCTGAAGATTTTGTTTTTTGAACAAAATGGAGGGCAATTCCTTTACCATTTCCACAGACTCGCCAAGGTCGAGCAAGGAGGCCACAAATCGTGAAGTGATATTTGTATTCACCTTGTAATGAGCTTATTTTCTATTTCTTTATTCATTTCCACACATGTTCTAATATATTTAGTCATATATCATCCATTCACACAAACACTTCTATAAATTCGCCATATCAATCTATTTATTAAAATTTTCATGCACTTACCTTTGTTTAATTGTTTTCTACTTTTTAAATCGGATCACAATTTTTATATTGAATGAAGCAACACAAGAACAAAAAATTACAAAGGTAGATATTAATTAATAAACATATTCCTATTGTTGAGACAACCAAAATAGTAAAATAGAAATGTATTTGTTATAAAAACTAGTATAGTTGTTACAAAGACGTAAAGGATATTGATGAATTCATCAATAAAAATAGATAAAAACACCCAAAATAGCTCTATAAACACCTCAAAAATCCAAAATAAATTACCACAAAAGTTAATATGGTGAACTGTAGATTTTTGGCTCTTAGGACTTCTCTAGCTCTTCTAGGGTTTTTCACCTAAAAGGAGAGAGTTAGGCCAAAAATGCTATAGGGTTCATTCAAATTATGTTATGTGGAATATTCTCTAAGCTAAATGAAGTAATATAAATGCAAATGAATGATTTAAATGAATGAATATGAATGCAAAACTAAAATTTATGCTATGTTTCAAAACACACTATGATATGCAAACAATGAATTAAAAGATGAAAAAATGTAGAACAAAAAGAAATGAGATGAAATAGAGTGCACCTGGACAATGTTTGATGAATCTAGAATGTTGTGAATGCTGATTGGAATTACTGAAATTTCACAGTGGGACTCATTCACCCAGGGTGGCCAATTAGTCTTACTATTGGTGAAAAAGTGTTAGAAACTGGTTTCTGACTGTCAGGATCTGGAATCTGACAAAATTCAGATTTTCAGTCCTAAGGTGGGACTCATTCACCACTGGTGGTGAATCAGTCCTCTCCCAAAAATTTGAAAAATCAGAGACAACTCGGCGAACACCGCATCCAAAATCTCTCGATTAACGGTTGTCGGGTCAATTTGCGTGAAAATGTGACAAAAAATCCTTCCCGTTTGAAATACGAATGAGTTGACTTGAAGCACCTATTTGACTTCACTTCCAATTTTCAACACCAAAAAGCTTCATAAATCTTCACACAAAGGTCTACAAACACACATGGAATATGGGAAAAATGGTTGAGGGTTAGCATATAGGGGTTTTCCTTGGTCAAACCCCACTTTTTGGTAATCAAACCCTTAATGAAACAATGAAATGAAAGAGGATGATAAACTAATAAAATGCAATTGTTATCAACTTACCAAACCCTTAATGATGCAAATCTAAAGTAATGTCAATGGATGCTCCAAAGTTTGAATAATGCTTGATAGCAGATGTACAAGATGCTTGAATCACCTTGGATGTAAATGAATGCTTGAAATGAGTGCGAGGAGATAAAATGAGTGAAATTGCTTTATTTATACAATCTTAGGCTCTAGTATTACCATTCATACCCTCATCATTGCAGCCCACATCAAGCATTTTTGAATAAAACTTGAAAGGAAATTCTTAAAATATACTTGAATTTGAGCCATGGGGATTCCATTCACCACCCATGGTGAATGGGTCCCAAATCTAGGACTTGAAAATTCGAAGTGGCTTGGTGAATTGTTGCATTTAATGTTGTTTGTTGGGTTAACATTCAAAAAATACACTTACTCAAGTATACGTGGAGGGCATAAATGGGTCAAATAAAACATAAGAAAGGGGTAAATGGTGAAGTTGTGCCTAGAAAAACATGAAATCTTGTTACAAGACTTTACAACACTTCAAAATAGGACTTGTTTAGTGATGAAAAGGTGATTTTTAGGTGAATTGTAATGAATAGAGTATAGAAGAATGTAAAAATGTTTTACAACACTTCACAACACCTTCACAAGATTTCATTATTTGAATTTTAGTACCTAAATATGCATGTTCAAGCCATGTTACATCATAAAATTAGAGAAAAATAGATCAAACACCATAAAACAAGACCTAAAAGGCCATGAAAATGACAAGGGGCCATTTTTCTACAACACATTTAGGCCCCACTTTAGTGAGAGGATGAACTTGCTTCAAACTCACACTTAAGTGGCCATGAACATCGAGAGGAGGGTTCAAATGCAGTTATGTTAAGAAGATGGAATAACAATGATCAAGACCCTAGGATGAAGATCCCATGGAAAACTAAGCATAAGAACAAAGGAACACACAAGTGTTGAAATGAATTGGATGAAGCTTCGATCATCTGTCCAATTAGTTGTGGATTAGATCTAGGCTGATTGAGAAGGTGTACTCACTCTAGGGCAACATAACACATGATGGTCCCCCAGGTGAGAAGGCCCAAATGTACTCACTCTAGGGCCACAAAACTTCTAACTGTCCGTAGGGTGAGAAATCCCAAAAAGGTAAGATACATACGCTAGTTGGTATGCACTCACAAACACAAAGGTGGCTATGGGGAAAAGTCATGTTGTTAGGTCGGCTTCCCGCTCAACCATATCAAAGTTATACCTCCTGATAACTTTAACAAGGTGCCACAAAGAAAAATGTCATGAACAAAAGGAAGGTACCACAGTCATGCAAGTTGCGTTATGCAAGGTGGCAAAAAAGTAAAATGTAAAATGTAAAAGATGTTCAAAGGAGTCTTGTTAATTTTATGCAAGGTCAATCACTTAGGGAACATTGTGCCTAATGCCTCCAAGAGAGGACCAATCAAAGAATAGTATATTCAAACCTTAGGGGATGCAATGCGTCACATCAAGCCACCAAGAGGAATGTAATATGCTAAGATAGATCACAATTATGAAGGACATCATACCCAATGTCATCCACAAAGTTACGAATGCATCACATGAAAGACAAGGCTACACTATGAACCAAGAATGCAAATGAATTAATGGTAATGTATGCCCCCCACTTTAAAGGAATTGCTACACATTATTCTGTGAGCAATTACTTTAAAGTAGAGAAGGAAATAGAATGCAAAAGGAAAACAAGACATGAGAGCCAACTTGGAAAGCCCTATGCCAAGTCATATGTTTCAAGGTTAGGCTGCGTCATGTCAAGGAAAATGAAAAACAAAGAAAGGGATTTGTCCCCCCAAAAAATAGCACACCAAACACATAAAGGATCTATGGATTTGGGGTGAATATGTGGGTAAGTACAAGAAGTTGAGTCCACGAAATGTGGAAGTTTTTTCCTTAGCGAAAAAAATGAAATCAACATTGCAAAAATGGGATCTCGCTTTTTAAGCTAAACAAGATCTTTTTTTTTTTAAAAACGGGATCTAGCTTTTAAAAAAATCGAAAATCCCATCTTTAAAATTTTTGGTTTTTGAAAATTTAAAAAATAGGATCCCCGCTTTTGAAAGTGTCTTTTTCCAAAAACTAAAAATTTCCAAAATGAAAGTTTTTTCAAAATTTTAATCCCGCTTTGAAAAAAAATCCGGTTTTGAAAAATTTCAAACGTGGATCCTCCATTTTAAAATTTTAAAATGGAAATTTATTTTTATAGGTTTTGCCTCCAAAGATCCCATTCTTTAAAATAAAAACAAAATGGGATCCCGCTCAAAATTGAATTGACCTTGCTTTGCGGATAAGGTTTCTTGCCTTTCAGAAGTTTCAATTGTGAAAGCATCAGAAGTTCTAACCGAAGCCTCTTCAACCCAGTTTGACCCTAAAGTTTGAAGGTCCCAATAATGTTAGAGAAAAATACCGAGTTTGGACATATGGCTAATGGTATTTTTTGCAGAATTTTTTGACAAAATTAAAACCCATTTTAGATGAGACAATGGAGATTCCAAATATGTAATTTTTTTTACTATTGGATTATTTTTTCTATTTTTCAATTAATTTCTGATGAAATTGGTCCATAAACTTTAAATATTAGGGTTTTTTAATATTTTAATAACTTTTGATCAACATAACATTTTGACGAATGGATTGCACGAGAACAAACTTTAGACAATTCTTTTCAATTTAAAAAAAATAAAAAAATGATAAGTTAAGGTCATCTTATGCGTGTCGCACACGACAATTTTTCAAAACGACAAATATGCCTAATAAAAAATTAACAAAAAATCACTAATAAAATATTACAAAAATATCGGTGAACAAGCTTCAAGAGTCACAAATCTTTTCCTAAAAAGGATTTAGAAAAAACAACAGCACTTAGGTCAAAATATGGATGTTGTACATGTGCATGGTATGGTATAAAAAAAATGACTTTTAAATAGTGGTTTTTAAAAACGCCTATTGAAACTCAATTTGTACAATCTAGGTATTGAAATAAATTACATATTTGGAAACTAGACTCCGAGTACTACATTTTATGATTAATGACTTTTTTGAAGATTTCATCTCTAAGTGCTTCAAATTTTAAGGTCAAATGTGTCAAATGCTGAAAATCAGGGAAAGCACTTCCACTTTTTGGCCAAAAAGTGGACTCGACTTCTTGCCAACACCTATATTCATTGCTGCAATGTTTTTATGAAAGAGCTTGGAACTGCCATCTGTAACGCCCCGCCGCGCAAACCCCAAAGGAACAAGTAAATACGCAACAAATTTTTTTTTTAAAGAACATAATAATTGTACTTAAGTATTCCAACATAACAATGTTCTAAGTTGCACAACTAAATCCCTTGGGGTACACGAGGTGACATTACTACACTAACCCAAAACAAAGATAATAGATTAACCAATAATTAAACAATTACGTAAAATCATTCATTCACACATCATTTAAAATGTCCATTAACAATAACCACCTTAATAAAAGTAATCCATAATAAACCATACATGCAAAAAACAAATGAATTAATCATAAAGATAATAAATATATATATATATATATATTTCGATAGATACAATTCAACATGATCAATAATTACAAATGATAGTTCACGAATGATTACATGGCCTGAAGATACATTACATCAATCGGATCGTATAACATAATGAATGTATAAACAAGTTACATCAAGGTCTTCCCATCACACGTGGGAGTCGATACATCAATAAATAAATTACATCTGAAGTATAAACATACATCTGGTACATAAGAATCTTGGATCAACAACACCTGCCAAAACCCTGCAATAAAAGATACAACTGCATCCAAAGGGAACCCAACGGGGTGTGAAGCACGTTCCACCCAACGACCCCCGTGCTAAGAGTTAACAAGGAAGGATCCCCGACTAAGCACGTTTAACAGTAACACAAGTCTAACTCCAGACAGGATAACATAGCATCAAAAGACTAAATGACAATCATTCACCAACAGACATCACAATAAACCACTTCAAAACATAACAATAAATCACTTTCCAAATATTACAACAAGTCACGAAACACATCATCATTAAATCTCAAATCATAATATCAAAAGACTACTTCCAAAACTATCCAATGACAAATCACCAAAAGACAAAACAATAAACCACTTCCAGAGGACTTCAATAAAACAACACAAATGGAATGTTAGAGGAGAGTGTCATCGCATGGTTTCACATGGATTATCCAGACAACCTATCACAAGGTGTCACCTCCATCTATACATGGATTATCCAGACAACCTATTTTAAGGTGCCACCTCCATCTATGGTTCTCCTTACAGCCTATCTCAAGGCGCTGCTCCATAGGGTTACTCATTCGGAATCGTTAACCTCTCATGAAGACAAGGCAATGATCTTTCCAACCACGACCTTCTCAGTCCCCTTTAGTCTATGATAGCACTAACAGGCAGATGGGGCATCACAATTATCTTATTAATGTTTAATCCCAACCCACGATTAATTACTTAGGTTATCACTGATTACTATAACTCCATATGGGTTACCTTGACAACCCCTTTGTGCACCGACCCCCACTTAGAGCCACTCTCTCTAAACACTCAAACACAAAATATTCAACACATAAGGATCGAACCAACAAGAAATATTGAACCAATCAAATGGATCATCCGCGAGGCATAACCATCTCGCCAAAATATATGAAACACATCAACAAATCAATACCATCCATGTGTAACACTCTTCACAACCATAGACCCAAAATAGGCCAAGCATCAAAATACGAGATCACAATTACACATTAGTATTCCCACCTCTGGAAGTTCTTAATCAACAACTTAAATTCCTATAACAGGATAAATTAGCACTAAGGTTTTTTCTACAAGACATAGACCCAATAAGAGAAAAACCACAATAGATTAAACGAACAATCTCGAGAAAAAAATTACATAAAAACAACACCATATAAAATAATTCCAATACACAATAATTTCACCAATCAAATAAATCAACAACTCGAGAATATTCGATTCAAATCAAAACACATCGTTTATTTCTAATTTTCCCAATTAAACTATAACATCGTAAACTTTAAAGTTATCAAATTTATTTCGTAACCATAACGATATAAATAACTATCCAACATATACATATACATGTATATACGCCTTCATACATATATACATATATACGTATATACATATATACATATATACGTATATAGATATATAAAAATAAGATATATATATATATATTAAAAACAAATATTTAAAATTTATTATAAAAATTAACAAATAATTTATATATATATATATATATATAAACTAATATATAATTAATACATATATATTTATAACATAAAAATCGCATGAATTGCATCGAAGTTTAAACCTAAAGAAAATGCCACGCACCAAGGAAAGCCCACAATACTTTGGTACTGTGGGTGGGGGGGGGGGTACGCAGCCCCCACTAGCTGCGTCCAGTAGCCTCGGCTGCTGTGTGCAGTCAGTGGTGGCTGCGTACAACCACCACTGGGGTCGTGGGCGGTACGGTCGCAACCGACTGCCCACCCCCCACTAATAAATAAAAAAAATTATTTTATTTTATATATATTTTTTATATATATATAAAACACATACTTTAAAAAAAGAGCCACAAATTCCCCATTGAAATTAATTTATTTTTTAATATAAATAAATTTCGTTGATATTTACACAGAAAACGCAGGTTACCCTGCACATGAAAATTTATTTATTTATTTTAAATATATATATAATTCATACCTCAACACAACAACACCATATTTTATATTAAATCTTCATTCATACGAAATACAAAAGAAACATGAAAAGACACACATTTAATTAAATATATTTTATTCTTTACATATAAACGAAATCTCATAGGTACAAGTTTATATATATTCAATCAAATGATTCAACAAAATAATAATATATCTATGTATATTTAATTTTGTTTAAATATATATATATAACCAGAGATTCAAAACAATAATTATGACAACATATTTTTTTATAAACCCAATATAGATCTGACAAGTAAATACAACCCTCAATCCTAAATTATTTATATTTCAAACAATAAATTTCACTACTAAACTATATTGAAGAACTTCAAGAAGATTTTACTAAAGTTTTCCACAGAAGATTCAAGGGTTTCATATGAACAAATTTCAAATCACAGAACTTCTTTCAATGAATTTTTCAAACACAACAAGCTAGTTTTTGTTTATAAAATAATAAAATAATAATAAATTAAAAGAAGAAAACCTAGAGTCCTTCGTTCAATGTATAATCTCCTCTGTGGCTTCTTCTCAAATTCCTACCTTCAGCTCCCTTCTGAACCAATCCTTTCTTCAAAATAATTCTTTTACCCAAAAGCACAAAAAAAACTATTTTTCTTTTCTTTTATAGCCAAAAACTAGAAAAAACTTATGTGTGTAAAAATCCCCCTCAAAATAAAATAATATAAAATTAAATAAGGCTCATCATCTTTTTCCTCAAAAATCCTCTTCAATCATTGGTTCTTTTCCTGCTTTTAAAAGCACACTTATCTCACAATTTTAATTAAAAATTAATTATTTTCTGAAGATATTCTCTACATATTTTTTTCTAATTTAATATTAGGAAAGAGATAATATATAATTATCATCATCATTTCTAATTTAAATTAATTTCTTACACATTTAATTAATTAAATAACTTTTAATTTTACAATATATTTTAAATTCAACATTTTACAAACTTACAATAAATCAACGCAATGAAACAACATTAATTAATCTTATAAAATAAAGATTAATTAAATAACCACTAACCAAACATAAAATAATTAATCAACAATCAAACTTCACAATGACAAGGACAAGACCTCAATCATGACACAACAAAACTTGAAATAGGATGACGGACTTGGGACGGGGAGACTTCCTAATCAACTCCTTGTTTTAACATTGTACCCGTTAGGTTAATTTAATGCTTGCCATGTCCTGCCGAAGCAGGTGGAATCAATACTTTATTCCTGCAAATCCTGCATACAAATAAACACCAAGTAACACACACACACATATATAATCAAAACATCATTTCATGAGAAGGAATTGCAGCATAGCAGGGCACTCATAAATGAGTGGTGCTACACTGACCTCTCACCTAAGCTATACTAACAAATACAACATTAGATGTAAAGTAACAATTATAACTAACTGATCACATCATAAACTAATTACTAAACTATTGCATCACAATGTATTACTGAAACCAAATTAAACATCATAGAATCACAACATCGACATATATAATATGAAGGAAAAACCATTGCATAATCAAATAATCTAAACACCACATAAAGTATCATAAATCATCATAATAATGTCAAATGTAGCAATCAACTAAACTATGCATCCACACACACCAACAATAAGTAATAACTATCACAGTCTCAATGCATCAATCAAAACCACAAAAGTATCAAATCCAAACAACATGAGGGGTATTACACCATCATTCCCCAAAGCACATAGAAATGGAAGAATAACACAAATAGAGAAAAATCAAAGGAAAAAGAAAGTCTATTTTGGGTCAACATGAAGAGAAATTTTGGTCTCAATGCCTTGCATCGTCCCCAAAAGGAAAACACAAGTGAAAAGGAAACGAAAATGAAAAGGCCAAAGAAAATGAAAAAGCTTTTAGGTGAACATGAAGGAGACATTTCGGTCTCAATGCCTTATGTCATCCCCAAAAGGAAAACACAAAACAAAAAGGATATTTTGGGTCAACATGGAAGAGACATAGGCCTTCTCTATGCTTTGCGTCATCCCCAAAAGGAGACCACAAAACAAAAATGAAAAAGACAACAACCTTTTGGGTCAACATGGAAGAGACATAGGGTGTCTATGCTTTGCGTCATCCCCAAAAGGAGAACACAAAACAAAAAAGGAAAAAGACAATGCACGATGATTAGAAGAATAGAGGTACAAATAGAAGAAGTGTCCAAAGAGAGGGAACATCAAATACATGATACAGAGGAACACAATACACACATGAAAGGAAAATAAAAAGGAAAAAAATAAAAAGAGAAAAGAAAAAAGGCTAGTTAGGCGAATTCAAGTCAACCATCTAACAAATCATCCGCTTACCAATCATGTTCAATGTAATGCGAGGGCAGTTGACTTTCCAAAGGTATAATTGCAAGTGCCAAACTAGGAGTCGTACCAGGTTCTTCACATTGAGAGGATTTATCATGTAAGCTCATTGTAGATGAAAATAGAAAATTTAGGTCATTATCCACTACTTCATCTATTTTTGCTATCATCACATCATCATCATTATCATCAAGATTAATGACAATAGGAGGATGAAGCGTGATTTCTAAGGATGGATGTATCAAAAGCTATGGCTGTTGGATTGGTTCATTTTGTTGTGATTGTTACACTGGACTATCTTGTGGTAGTTTAGGAGAAGGAGGGTGGTCATCTATTACTTCTGTCAAAGGGGGAGGTTGATTTTCTTTATGTTCTTCCATGTGAGATTCACGAGGAAGGAGACAACGATGATGCCTACGTTCCCTAGCACCGCGGTTTTGTTTAATTCAGTTTTGGAGTTGTTGAGGTGTAAGAGCGGTTTGAGGCATCATAGGTTTTTCTGCTTCCAAAGGTGGAAGAATGGAAGAAACCGAAGAAGACAGGTCAACCGCTTTCTCTTTTGCTTTATACACTTGTTTGATGTGAGGAGGTATGAAAATATTTGTTTCATTTGCCCTTGGTCATTTAAATGATGGTGGGGAAGTGTCTAAGGGAAGTTGGTTATGAGGTTGTATGGGTTGTTTGATGTCTATCTCAGGTTGAAGCATGGTTTCATCTATGATAGGAGGTGTGAAAGTGGACGAGGATGTGCCACGAAGAGACAATTCCGTTATTTTTTTGGCTTTGAACTTTTGATAAGCTATGAAAAAGAAAGTCTTTTCGAGGGGTGATGGGTTCCATGGGTTCAGGCCAAAAGGCCTCTAATGAAAAATTGCCTTTAGAGGATAGGGGATTAAATCCACTATGGTGTATAGTAAATATTTCATTTCCATGTGGAAACTTCAAACACTTGTGAAGCACTAATGGGACCGCTTTCATTGAGCAAAGCCAAGGGTGGCCTAGCCACAAACAAAATTTGTTAGATTGTGGAATAATTGAAAATGTTACATCCAAAGTTTTAGGTCCTATCTGTAAGGGGAGTATGATCAATTCAATCGTAGGGCATGCAAAACCAACATGTCTTAATCCATGAAGTTGGTTTATT
>VDFB02303038.1:0-26450 GCA_007258455.2 Sequoia sempervirens | reverse complement strand
TTATACTTAAATGTTTATTTCATGTATATATAGTTTCCCTGAAAGATAACAAGAAGAAAGAGACAAAAAAAAGAGAAGAAAAAAATTTAAATGTAGACCAAAACATGAGCGCGTTATAATGCACTCGCGTTTTGGAAATGTTTTTTTGATTTCAAAAAAATGCACATTTTTTGAACTCAAAATGTGCACGTTTTTTGAAATTTAAACCATAACGCGAGTGTGTTATAACGCGCTTGCGTTATGGCTTGGTAATGATCAATCCTAGGCTCAGTCATTACCTAGGCATAATGCGAGTGTGTTATGTCTATAACGCGCTCATGTTTTCGCTATTTCGAGATGAAAAAGTAAATTGGCCACAAAATTGCTACCCATCTTAATGCACCTACCCAGGAGGAGAAATGATCAGTGGAACTAATGGTGGAGGGAATAATTGGATAATTGGAAAGGTAACTAAGTGGAATTTAGGATAACCTATATAAAAACTTGTAGCACTAAATTTACAGGCATAGGAGGAAGAGAAGTAATTGTTTGTATGCTACCTGTAGTACTTGGTTCATCCAGTGTAGTCTTATCTTGAATTTTATTTTGCATTTCCAATGGATCTACTTGTTCTACTATCTCTACTTTTTTAGTCGCCTCTAGATATTTCCTCTTATGAACTTTATTTTGTTCATTTACTTCTACAATTTTCTTTTCTTTTACTTTGGGCTTGGGAGGCTACAATGTTTCTTGGTGTGGTTCTTGTACCTCTAGACCTCCCCCCTTTTGGATGAAGAACCTTTATCTTTATCTTTTTTCTTCCTTATTTTATTTGGATCTTCTTTATTGTAGGCCGAGGTTTGACTTTATCTTTTATTTATTCAATCATTTCCCTCAACAATGTCATATTGAAATTCATACTATTGGTGTTTTCTCCAAGGATGTTAGTTCCTTTTCTAGCCAATGAAGTAGTGAAATGGGATTTTGAAATAAAAAAATTTCTCATATTCTTCATGAAAGATAATCCCATCGTCTAATAACTATTCAAGAATTTATGTTATTCCAAAATAATTTAGTGGAAAGGCAGTTAACCAAAAAATCCTCCAAGTGTGGTACATGTTTTATTTGTTATCCCACACACTTTTCTATTTTTCTACGTGTGTTAAATGATGGTCTTTAAATGTCATAATAAAAATGATATATTTAGACTTTAGTATCTAATTCCACTACACTAAGGAAATTAGAGCATGCATATATGTTAATCATATTTCAAAAAAATATTAAGGTGCAGGATCATGAGGTCCAAAAAGTGGCGATATGACAAAAAAGTGGTTAACGACTTTTTTTATGCAAATTTGATGAAACGAAAAGGGTTTACTGAGAAAATTGTCAACTTTCCAAAAATATAAGATATACCTTATTTGGAATTAAATAGATAATTATTATTGAATTTCTACATAAATTCTAACTAATGTCCTGATCGATAGGCTGGTTGAAAAACATCTATAAATTTTAAACAGTTAAACATTTTTTTGAATCTAAAAGATGCATCACACACTATACTTCACAAATTATAGTTCAAAAAAAAAAAAATCATAATTTTTTGACCAAGTTAGGGTGGCCGAACAAATGGTTTTTAATATTTTTAAAAATTCCTACTAGAAAATTTATAACTAAATATTTACTTACAAATAAATTACAAAAAAATGTGTCACATCTGAGAATGTGTCCTCTACTTATATTGAAATATTAAGAATAAAATATTTATTTTTTCTCCCCATTAGGGTGGCCAGACAAACACCTACTTTTCTTTTTTTTCTTGAAAATTTAGTACTACTACATTGAAATTTCAAATTTTCACCAAATAGATTTTTTTTTCCAAAACAAGACTAATAGCTTAAAAACTAAATTCAATTTGCTACAAATTATGTTTTTACATATTTTTCAAATTATGTTAATAGCCTCTTCAAATTTTTATTTCAAGTTGTGTAACTCTATTTTTCTAAATTTTCATTGCCCCTTAGGGGCCTAGTTTGGACCCCCATGATCCTGCACTGAATAACGTTTTCATTTCTATTCTAACTTCTTGAGTTTCAAACAACTATCTAGTAAAATCCAATAATATGATTTTATCTATGGGATATTTTGGTAACTTGTAAGGTGCCCCAAAAAATATTGATACCCTTTTGTAAGCGATCTTTGTTAATTGGATGAACCAATTTTCATATTTGCTAATATATTGAGAATATTCAAAGATGGTCTTTTGTTCAAATGACCTTCAAATGTTCTGACTATGTACGTGGTGAAGGCATCATTTAGTCTCTTATAATGCAACATACATTTTTTATAAACTTTGGGTAGCAATGATAATTTTCATATTCCCTAGCCCTATGACTACTATATCTTTCTTTATTAGCCTAGGCTATATTGCCTTCTTAGACAAGAAGTTCATCAAATAAGAAGTCATCTAAAATCTCTTTGTGTCCTCCACTATTGTCAACTAATCATGTAAATTATCACTTATGATTTGAGACCAATGAATCATCTCTTGATCATACACCATTGTATGGATGAACTAAAACATCTATGGCAAGAATGTGGCAGTAGCAGGTAACTCCATTATCCTGCTTAGCAATGTGACCATATCACCAATATTTGGCTAAAAATTCACTCATCAAAAGGGAGCTTTGAAATTGTCTACCTTAAGACTTGAATCCATCTCTTGTTAATGGACCTCAAGCAAGTGTTTGAGTCTTGATTGTAATAATCTAAGCCACTTTATATGTTCATTAGTGCTACCTATTGATGGAATGGGATATAGAATGTCCCTATAATGGCCTATGGACTTACGTTACCTAATATTATTTCTTAAGGAGTAATCACTCTCCTCTGTCTTGCATTGTCATTTTTAGCACATGCAATCACTAAATGTATACATTCAACTACTGTAGGGAATTGTCTAACTTATGCATTCCCTTTATTCACCATCTTTTAATCTTAGCTTGTATTCATTGTTCCATGTATATAAATATGAAAGTCTTCTAGGTCTACATGTCTTATGTGTGTATCATCATAGATTCCCATGTTGAATGGATCTTTTACGATAGGACCACTACTTTAAACTTGTACATCATTTGCTTAAATCTAAACATGAAATCTTACAAAATAAATAAATCATCCATTAGATTCAAATTATTGTTTGAGTTCCTCCTTTAAGAGTTCTATTTACTTATTTTGGCCTTTTTTTAGAATTTAATGGAATCCAAACTTTAGGATTTCCTTTTAGAACTCCTTTTGTCTAGAGAAGCTAAGTACTTAGTATGTTTCTTATGAAACAAAAACTTTGATGTTCAAGCAACAACAAATACAATTAGTAGTTTCAAAAAGAAATATCTCTTCCTAGCATTCACCACACAACTAAAACAGAGAGATTAGTAACTCAAAAACCTCTAATCTAACAGATCAAAGAACATGCGCAAATCAGAAATTAAAAACCCTACACCTTTTTGCTCATAAATAGATGTGGCGCTATATATGATAGATGTGTCGGTCTGCTTCTACGAATTCGTCTACCAGATGGTGTGCTTAGTTTTTATAGATGTGTCACTCTTTGTCATAGTGCATCATGACACAATTGTAACACAGATGCAACGTAAAAATTGAGGAAAACAAAAAACAAGAACAAGCACCAAAATCCAATTTTTAATTAAATCAACCAAATAAGGGGTAATTGCAAGGCTTACTAGTCTTACTAGAGCTTTAGCTATTGTTGAGAAGGTGGTGCAAAAGAATCCAGTGCCTAGTTCTCTGAAAGAAGGAGAAGACCTCCATGTTCAGTTTAAAAATCAATGGCATATGCTTATCTTTGCCAAGAAGGACTAGGAGATTGCAAAAAAGGATTGTGAGGCACACCTTACAAAATTGAAGGCATCGTATCAAAATATTCTACCCTAATCTAGCTAAGATGTATATTTTTGTTTTATATAGACAGATTTTTTATTTCAATGTACATATGCAGAGTTAGTGGACAATGTTGCTATAATTTTTTGTCCTCTTTGGTGATGAATACTATAGAAAGGGGGAATGAAGTAGATAGAGGGAGCTATTATCATGTAAATATATAAGGGGGAGTATACAAGAGAAGTATCTTTTTTGTGCCCTTTACCCTTGATGTGAAAGGGGGGGTATTTTTGAAGAAGTGTGTTGTCATCAATGACAAAGGGGGAAATTCTTGGAAACATGAGCACGATAGTATATGGTGTTTTGATTGATCGCAACCCATTGTAGAAATACAGAAGTGTTGGTCCAGAGATGACCAAGTCTATTGGAGTATTGGTTAAGTCTCGGTGTGCATGTTCACTATTACAGAGAAATAATTTTTTTGTTTTCATTGCTTTATAGTGCATCATCTTGTCATGCGGTTCAGAGGTAATAATGGTGTGTGTTGAAGGATTCTATATCCAAAGTTTCAAGGTTGTATGTCTTTCACAACTAAAGATATTGATGGCAGAGTATCAGACTTAGTAGAAGTAGAGTTACAAGTGCAGAGTGCATACTGGAATGCCTCGCATTCCACCACAAATAATTATCATGTTGTGTGGTTTTGAGGAAGTATTTGAGGATGTAAGAAGTGTATGCACTCCAAGTGGCAAGTGATTTGGTTGTCTGTGTGTCAAGTTGTGAATGAGCAGTTAGTTCATTCAATTGTTGCTTCACCAGTTTTGTTATGCGGTGTCGACCTAAGGGTTTTGGAGTCGAGCGGAGTTATGTATGGAGCAGAATCATGGTAGTGATTATAGGCCATGTTGACCTATTTTGATGAAGAACTCATTTTGGTTTATTCCAAAAGCTATTTGTGATGGAGTTTTGAACCGATAGGTTTTAGTGTTATATGTTCATCTAATTAGGATGACCTAATTGATGATTTGAGTATTTGCAAAATATATGTATATATATAAGGTCAATTTAGTGTTGAGATGATCTAGTGTTGTGATGTGTAAGAGTGTGAAGTGTGATGTGTAATAGTGGTGAAGTATGAAGTATGTAAAGTTAATTTTTTTAGCCTAATTGGAACTATATCATCAAAATGTTGTAGATGCATTGTTAGTAGTTCATTCTCCGACAATGAACCATTCTTCTATTCTCTTTTCTATTATGGATAGTGAGTCCTTTGGGCAGTGACCCCTTGGAAATTAGCGTTCCTTTCTAGACAGTGAGTCCTCCATTCTGTAATCCATTATAACCAGTTCTAATATACTGTGAACTAATCCTCACCAATCTTTTCCATTTCACAGGTTTTCCACGTAAATATGGTGTTCTTGTGTTCATTGATGTGATGCATGATTTAACTGTTCTTTTCATTTCTACAATTTTGATGAGATGCTTTAAATCCATATTTAAGTTGATGAAGTAAATGAATTTTAGTGAATACCAATCCACCCCACTCTTAGTATTCTCAGTGTTCAACATATTATGGGTTGCTTGAGCTCTTTATTCACTTATAACCAAACTGACACAAATAAAGAAGAATCTACCATTTATTTTTGTTGTGGAAGAGCCACAATTTATTCATGCTATTATTGTATTGAGAGACTAATATCTAGTTGAGCCAATTCTTTCACTTGCTCATGTATATCCTTTCGTACTTGAACTACTTGTAAATCATCCTTTGTAATCTCTCATGTAGTTGGAGGTTTTGATGTTGATATACTTGGAGCATCTTGTTGAGTATCAACTTTTGAGTGTTATTTTTTTGAATTGGACCTTCATCCTTGTTGAGTTATTCTTCAACTCACTTATCTAGATGATCAACCTAATTATTTTGTAAATCCATTGATACTTTTGTTTGTTCACTTTAAAAAGGAATCTTATTTGGTTGCACTTACTCTACATGCACTTCATCTTGAGTTTATTGTTGTGAGGCTTGAGGATAAATGGTTTCCAATTGCACAATAACCTTTGGTTGCACCACTCTTTCTTTCTCCATAATTACTTGTTATTCTTATCCTCCACTATTTACTTCTTGTAATTTTTTATATTCTTCCATCTCTTGAATAACTTTGTCAATGTTGGGTAGTAATGGAGGGGAATTTGCTAGAGAGAACCTTATAAGAGGGTTTTTGTGTGACCAAGTTAATTGGATCCTCTTTATTTGTTACTTCAATTGATTAATGGAATGGTAGTATTAGTAGTAACAAGGGTATCTTCAAGTGGGATAATATTTCCAAAAGTAGTCATAGGTGGTGAAGAAAAAGCTAGGGGAACTACTGGTGAAGGGTTGACTGGATAATTAGCATGGTAATTTGAGTTGAAATTGAGATAACCGAAGGAAGTATTTGTTGCAGTAGTATATTTTGAGGTATAAAAGGAAGAGAATGACTTATTTATATGTTCCTATGGTAATTGATTCATCTGAAGCAGTCATCTCTGGAATTATGTCAAAGGCATCTACATTCTTAGCCATGCATATAAAAGATAATATAGAAAAATAGATGTATTTGTAAGAAATAAAAAAAATGATGTACGATAATTCACACACTACATGTGGTGAGCCACAATATGCTAGGTGGCTCCTACATAGGGACCCCATCTATTTTATGGTAATATAATAACATTTAGAGATAAATGTATAATATGATATTACTTTAAATATTTATGCAATGGATAATATACACCAACTAGAGGATCAAGATAATGTCATATATAATAAGATGGGTTCATTACGTATAATAACTTATATTATCCTTGCACTGGTATTAGTTTCATTTCATTATAAGATAGTAGATCAATTTTTCCTAGTAGATGTGAGATCTATAGAATTTAGTTATGTGAATAGATCTAGGAGCAAAGAGAAGCATGTAATTATTATTAGTGGGAAACAATTATAATTAATTTTTAAAATGTTAAAAAATTACCTTCGATAATTAATTACATCTATCCATGGTGGATTAGCTTAATCGCCATTGGAAGCTTCAGTCCTCTCATTGAACATTGCACAGATTGTTCCAATGTGTTTCGTTAGATGTGCTAGACCCGAATTGACTCATTACACCTACTTTATTTTGTACCGAGGCCTTCAAATGGGGGGCTATCTCACTTCTATGGGCATTCCCAACCTTCATTATCCTTTCTATGGACAAATTGAGATGGTCAAGCACCTCTTTTTGTTTTTCCCCCGGGCCCAAAAAGATTGGAATTGGATCAATCAGGTTTTCAAACTTTTTCAACCTACCCCTTTTTCTTCGCACATGGTTTTTAATAGTGGATTGGAACTTGTTCACCAACCAAATATATCCAAATTTGGTATTCTTTTAGGGTGAAAATTCTTTCCAATAAATAGAAGGATAGGAATGTTGCTCTTTTTACTCAATGTGTTGTTGATAGACACTTTTTTTATATACTAGAGCTATCATATGTTCTAGTGTTCTAATGCAAATCCAGGTGCAAGCTCATAAAGTTGCACTAGAATTTTCTCATCTTTAGGAGCTACTAGACAACTAGGGCAATGCCCCCTACACTATGGCTAGGGTGTCACTTGACTCTACCTCTCCTAGAGGCCATCAACATAGGCATAGCCAGTCTACTAGAGGTGACTGTGGTGATCAAGGCTCTCGCTCCCATGCTCCCCAATCCCATAATTCCAAGCATTATACTACTCATAGAGGATGGCCCCAACCCTCTCGATAGCCCTTTGCTTCTTATCTTGGGTGTGGAGTAGGTTGGCTTGACTTAGGTAAGTTCCCTCACCTATAACTCATCATTTCTCCATTTCATGCCTAACCACGCACCAAGTATAATATTGAAGAAGAAGATGGTGCTCTCACTGGTTGGGAGTTGATTGATGATGATGCCCTTAGAGATGTGTGAGGGAAGCTTGATGATCAAGATCCACCTTCTACTAGCATTGCATTAACTACTTAGTGTTTTGTGGAATTTTCCCTTTGTTTTGATTCATCTTTGTTTAAGAATTGATCCTATTAAACTTTGTGTGTTGTCTTTCTATCACCCTAACTTTTTTTTTGTGAATATTGTATTATTTTAATATTATTAATATAATGTTTAATAAGAATTTTCATTAAAAAAATATGGAAAAATATACATAGAATATTATATTCTAATGCTTCTCTCCTAATAATTTATATCTTGAATCTAAGAATAAATGTATTCCACAAACATTTTTCCTTTTATTTCACCAAATAATATATAATAAACATTTACTCAAATTACTATTAAGTACAAAATTTATCTTATAATTCCTTAATACACAATAATTTGATAAAAATAATTGAAGTAATAAAAAAACACTAAACTTAAACATTATAAGCTTTCAAAACTAAATCACAAAACAAATTTAAATAAGGACAAGATCGTAACTATTTTAACTATTAAATCACAAAAAATTAATGAATTTGATTAGAAAGATACAAATTATACCTCTAAATTTTCATATGATGGTCTCTGGTGTCCTATTGAAGCACCAAACTTTTGATATTTCACCATTATTCTACTCATGCTTTATCAAAGAAACATTCTGATCACTTGAGTTCTATTAAATAATAAAAATAAGCATCCTAAAAAATTAACACATTTAATGCTATGAGATTTCCACAATCCATAATGCTGAAGATTTGTAATTTCTGGGTTTTTTATTGTGTTTGAAAAAACTCAAACACAATCAAAAATCCAAAAATTACAAATCTTCAAAATTAACACGTATTTTACATGCTTAAATTAAAAGTGTTAATTCATCATTTAATTTAAACATAATATCTTTAAAGATAACATTTTGAGAAATAACGGAAAGGGAACAATGTTTTTGTTGAGATGGTATTTTACTTGTTTATAAAATAAAATAGAAAATATCTTGTATTAAATGAGATGTCACTATATAATTAAGAACATTAAATAATGAATTAGCACTAATGTTTAAGGTCAATGTTATAGATATTGCCAAACACGTTACCTTGACCTAAGATTAATATTGCAATTTGCATTAATATCACAAATTGTTTTTGGATATAAATTAGTCTTTTGGAAAACCTCCTCGTGCTCAAAGAATATTAAAAAAAAATAAAAAATCTATGAACATTCTAAATCCAAAATTTAAAATTATTAACAGAGTCTAATAAATTTAGAATTATGAAACTTTTGATGGCCCATTTTAGGGATTAACAAGGCAAATGAATAGATAATAAAAGATGATTTAATCTAAAATCACAATAAAATGGATTCCTTTTAAAATCAATGAAATTGTTTTCGCAAGACTTTTTGCAAATCAATATTGTGCACATCTACTAAAGAAAGTATCATCTTTCAATTATGGACTTCAAACTAATTCATAATATAAAATTATATGTATTTAAATTAAATGAGGCAATTCCTAACATAATCATTAGGAATTCAAACAATTTAAAATTAATTGATTTTATTTATTAAATAGTACGAAATCAATCAATAAAATGTAGTGTTATGTTGTGCAATCTTTAATTTCTACAAAATAATATTAAAAAGAAATTTTATAAAACAAATTTGAACAAAATTATCTATAAATTGATTTTACCTTTTGAATTCATATAATTAAGATTTCTTATAATAAATAGTTTTAATTGATTGTTTAATAAGAATTTACTAAAAAAAGAGGTTGATATTGTTGGGTTCAGTGAAGCCCATATTAGCAAGTTTCTCTCACAATTCGAAACGGTTGCCTTCTTTGTAATAACTTTTTTTGGCATGTGTTCACCAATTTAGAAGTTGTCTATTTCGAATGGATTTTTCCAATTATTGGTGTTGAGACTGTTTTATAAATAATCTACTGGTTGAATATATAATCGCTGGAGAATTAATAAAGAGATAATCCCTAAAAGTGGATGTAGCCATCTTTGGGCGAACCACTATAAATATTGTGTTCTTGTTTTTGTGATTATTTTAATTTCTGCAATTTCTTTTTCATTTGCTTCTACAATTATAATCAACAATTGGTATCAGAGCTCAGTGGAGAAATTTGGTGCTAGAAATTGGTGAAGAATTTTTGGAGCCATGGAAGATGTAGACAAATGGAAGATTGAAAAATTTGCAGATCAAAATTTCAATTTGTGGAAGGTGCAGATGGAATCATTGCTCATCAAGCAAGATCTCTCAAATGCATTGGCTAGAAAAGCCAAAGGGCAAGGTTCTTTATCATATGAAGATTAGGAGAACTGGAAAAATAGGCAAGAGCTACAATTTTCCTTTCCCTCTCCAATAATGTTTTATTTAATGTCTCAGCTGAGAAGACAACATAGGAGTTGTGGGAAAAACTCTCTTCAATGTATGAGATGGCATTGGCTTTCAATAAGCTATTCATTATGAAAAAGTTGTATAATTTAAAAATGCGAGGAGGGATTATGTCAAATCATTTAAATGAATTTAATACATTAGTCACCTAGTTAATTTTTGTGGGCATTAATTTGGATGATGAGATTAAAGCTATTTTATTACTGTGTTCTTTACCAAATAGCTGGGAAGGTGTTTTGTTGTGACCTTTTCACACATGCGCCCCATTCACTTAGGGGACCCTAATTTTGCTCGATGCAGTCTTTTGGCTTTGGTTTTCTACGATATACTCTCTGTGTCTCTCTTAAGTGCGCTTTTCAGGGGCGTTCGTCTGTAAGCAAGCGTGAATTTGGCTAAGTCACGAAATTAGGGTTTCCTTCGTTTTGTGATCGAGGTCAAATAAAGTGAATAAATTGAAAATTGAACTTAATGTTGTTGTCAGCAGACATCCAGCAGGCTCTCAGCAAAAATTTATCAGATTCCGAGGTACTTACTATTTTTAGTAAGTGCACAATTGAGACAATTTGTCGGCTATTTTGAGATTCCCAGGCAATCACCACGGCATTTAGAGAGTGTATGACGGACTCTCGCATGCAAAATTTGAGTGAAAACCGACAACTTTCTATTTTTAGCGATCCGCCCCAGGTAATTCCGAGTGCGGTCTGAGAGATTTTTCTTTGCATGTTGGCATATTCATACAGGTTTTTGAGACCTTAATGATGCAACATGCAAAGCAGGCGATCACTTCGAATTGATCTTAGAGGCTATTTTTAGGGTTAGCGTAATGGGTTTCTTTTGCATGTCGGGTGATTTCACAGTGGGTTTTGAGAGCTTGATGGTGTGACGTAAGCGGAGATTCTCACTGTTAAAGGAACTTGCTATTTTTAGCGGGTGCCGTATTGGTTCCCGGTGATTGAGAATCCGCGAGCGATCGCGGTGCGAAGCTTGAAGGGAAACATAGATCATTGATCGCATACAATGCAAATTAGAGGTTTCGACTTGAATACTAAAATAGGCATCAAAAGTCAAAATTTTCAAAAACAGTGTAAACCACCCTTGTCCAGCGTCGCCGAACTATCTGTTGGTGAAATTTCAAAAGTCCAACAGGCACTTACTATTTATAGTAAGTGATTTAATGACTAAAATAGTAAATTGAGTGCATGCGCCGATGTGGCCAGTCCGCATTGGTAGGCATACTGTTCAAATTCAACTTCGATGAACATGGGAGCTACTCCGAGGAAACATGAGGTTACTATTTACCAAAGTAAACCACCTTGAAACATGCTAAAATAGCGGGAGTGATTAAAAATGGCGGTGTCGGCGGATAACAAAGGTTATGAATGCGGTCGCGGTAAAGTGCGTTAGGGCCAGTAGCAAAATTGAGGATTTACTATAAATAGCAGGGCAGAGAAGCTGGCAAGGACGAGGAAAAAATGTCTAAGTCTGAAGTTTATCCTCCACCACAGGTGAAATGCGCCCAATTTGCCTTCAGGGTGTTTGAAAATTTTCCAACATGTTCTCATCCTCTTGCCACCTCAAAATACGCCCAAGGGAGGTTGATAGCATAAAAAAAAAAAAGTTCTAAGTATAAACTTTATCCGCCTCCTATGGTGAAATGCGCCCACATGCAAGGTAGTGGCATACAAAAATTTCTAAGTATGAGAAAATATCCTCCTCCACTGCCAGAATGCGCCCAAAAGAAGAGGAAAAGTCAACAAGTCAAAACGTTTTCATCCTCCTCAAGGCAAGAAATGCGCCCACTCACAAGAAAGTCAATGAAAGTCAAAAGTTTTTATCCTTCATCAAGTATCAAATGCGCCCAACTCAAGATGTTCAAGCATGAAAAATATTCTAAGTATATGTTTCATCCTGCACATAGGAAAGTCAAAGAGTCAAAGGAGTTCCATCCTCCACTATAGGCAAAATGCGCCCATCCTCCTTCATGCATGAAATGTGCCCAAATAATGGCAAGTAAAGACAAAAACAAAGAGGGAATATTCCAAAAGAGGTGGCGTTGCAGATTTTCATCCTCCTAGACAGACAAAATGCGCCCAGCTGAGGAGAGGTCAAAGCAGTCAACGTTTTTAATCCAGCTACCTAGGCAAAATGCGCACAAAAGAGGGCATGTGAGGACAAAACGTGGGAGGTGAAGGGTCACTTGAGGTGGCGCTTGAAGTTAGTCCTCCACTACATGCCAAATGCGCTCAAGCATGTGTAATGTGGTGAGTGGGAATTTGAATATGTTAGGCACGCTGAATATTCTTCACACATGATATGCGCCCAAGGTGGAATTGAAGGGTAAATGTGTTGGGCGTGGAAATTTAAATGCTCTTCAAGGGTGATGAATAAAATACAAGGTGGAGAAAAGCAAAATTGCTAAGTGGTGAAGTGATGGGTGGTAAGGCGTTGGGAATGTTAAGGGTTGATAATTTTTTTTCCCAAGGTGTTGGAGCTTCAAGAGAAGATATTTTCAAAGTGTGAAATAAAATGTGGATGATGAATAGAACAAAGTTGCTAGGCGTGTGAGGTGGTGATGATAAGTGTTGGGCGTGGTTTTTTTTTTTTTTCCTCAAAATGTGCTATGTGCCTAAGATGAAATATAAGATGTTGTGATGATTTTTTTTTTTTTTTTCTAAGGCGTTGGAAGTTGCCAGATGAAAAATGAAGTATGTTAGGCGTGATTTATGCCTTCAGGGAAAATTGTCCAAGTGAAGCAAAGTAAAATCTTCCTCACCACAGGAAAAGTTGATTGAGTTGAATAAAATTTTCTAAGGCAAAATTTCCAGAATGATTCAAAAAATTTTCTAAGGCACAAAATATTTTCTCCCTTAGAAAAACGCCTAAGTCTGGAGAGGTGATGGAATTTTCCTGAAGCATGAGCAGAGTTGCCGGAGGTGAAGTCAGTGAATGCCAGCTGCACAGGGTTGACAAAAAATTTCCAAGTCAGAGCAAAGGAATACTTCAAGATCGAAGAACAAGAATAAATTTGATGAAAGAATATTTTCTAAGGTTCAAAATTCAAGAAAATTAAATGAACCCGTTCGTTGTGCACCCATGAGTTCGACGTGTTCTGATGGAAATTTTCTTCTGGGTATTGAAGATTATCGATGAGGAGTTGATTTTAAAGTCTTCCATGCTTCGCTGCGGCCTTCAGGATGAGGATTTCACGTGGGCACCGGATTGATGAATTTCCTAAGGGAAATTTTAAAATTTTCTAAGGCAAATGTGAAGAAATTGCGTTTTCAAGGTGAAATTCTCCGGATGATGGATTTGAAAGGAACTGCCTAGATGAATTTGCTCAGATTCTTCGTGAAGATAGTCTTCTTGAGCCAGAGATGAACGGAATTGAGTATCAGAGCTCCAGTTAGTGAAATGAATTTCTCAAAAATGATACGCCCTTGAGGAAGATAAAATTTGGCTAAGGCATGAAGAATCATGAAGAAAGCAGAAATTGGCTAATGGAAGCGATGAACGTGAGAATCTTGGTAGGTAAGTTGAATTTATATTATGAAATGTTACGATACCCTTCTCCTTGCTTGTTTCACCCTGGGAGGAGCGTCCGAATAGCGTTGATGATTTAAGTGATCCACAATGATATTACAACTTAACCGGAGGAGAGAATAAAGTTATGAGTTTCACATGAAGGAAGAGAAAGTTGCAAGAAAATGGCTAAGTGTGAGGCTCAAGTAACAAAGAAGAAACGTTTTCAAAGCTTAAGATGGAGAAAAGAATGTAAGTTCGAGCGAAGTCGAAGAACAACGTCAAGAAAGAAGATCGAGAACAGTGTGAACGCGTTTCAAGACTGGAATCTTCTAGAAGGATGATGGTGGACATTATGGCTCATTTATTACCCCACTCTCCTTTGTAGGCGGTTTTAGGGAAAATCTTGTTTAGGGCTGAGGTGGCGATTAAGCCCTCTATTGATTGCAACCTAGCCGTCTTTTGGATAGAGCTAGCTATAAAGGAGTCCCCTCATTTTGTAATTCATTAGAAATTAGATATAGAGTCTGAACATCAGGACTAGAGTGGGGCGGAGAATTACTTTAGTTGTAATATCTTAGTAGTTTAGATTGAAAAGGAAGGAAAGTCTTCCTTTGGATACTTTGTAAGAAGTTGTCATGTGTAATACTTTCATAATAAAAATTTTCATTGATGGTGAATTCTTCTTTGTTGTGAATAGTTGTTGAGGCTTCTTCGTCCTTCTAATTCACGTAGCATCTTGAAGTAGCTTAAAGTAAAGTAGTATTCACTTTCATGCAAGTAGATGTTAGTTGTGGACTTGTGGTATTAATTGAGGCAACTTCATTTTTATCCATACCACTAGCGGCTTGCTGACGGCAAGTCTGCCTTGTGTGGTCAACTAGAAAACTTTACAAACTTAACTTCGATTGTGATTCATGTGTTTGTATGCGTTGTTCTGATGGTGCTTACATGTTGAGTTATAATTTGAAAACCTCTTGCCACTCCCTTGAAGATTGCACCGACTTTGTGTAAGTTGTCCAACGTGAGGCGGAGTAGAGTCTGGTCGAAGTCTTTCGAGATTGATCCCACATTCCATCCTTAGATAAAAGATTAATTTCTTAGGCCCTCCCCCCCTTTTTAATTCAGTTCATTTCCGGTTAGGATTGAGAACTTATTGCTCACATGCCAAATCCATTCAGTGCATTGAAGCCACTTAGTCTAAATGCATTTGTCGGTGTCGAACAATTGTGTAAGTCCCCTTGACATGCCAGCAATATCACATTGAGCCAACTGAGTCTATTCGCATTATCGGAACCTTGGAGTTGAAAGGATGATCTTACTCGCAATCTTAGCATGCTGAATACTTTGTTCAAGAGAGGATAGAGCATCTGTTGGGAGACTTTATTCTGTGTTGGTGCGGGTCCTCAAAACCACGTCAACGGTGGTAATGGCGTGTATGGCTTGCCGGTGGCTGCCTAAAAAGCAAGTGAAGTCGATGATGTTGCATCACTCTTACGATCCCGAAGATATCGCGGAGAAAAATCAAGAACCCTCATCTGGTGAGGCATTAACCGCTGTAAGTACTGGTAATAGAGGTAGAAGTAAAGAAAGAGGAAAAAATAATAATAGAAGAAGGTCAAAATCTGCACATAGATCGCAGTCAAGAGGAAGGACTAGTGCCTGTTGGTTTTGTGGTAAACCGGGCCACACAAAGAAAAATTGTTGGAATTATAAAAGGGCACAGGACAAAGTCAGTAACAATGAAGCAAACACTATAGCTGAAAAAGACGATCATGTTTTGGTCTTGGCTATTGGAGACACAACTGCAGACTCTTGGGTACTTGATTATGGGGCTTCTTTCCATGCTACTTCATGTCGGCAAGCTTTTAAAAATTTCAAAGAAGGTACATTCGGTAAGGTTTTTCTTGATGACAATAAGAAATGTGAAATCGTTGGTAAGGGTGATATAATTTTGAATCTAAAAAATGGAAATCAATGGCTTTTAAAGGATGTGAGATATGTTCTTTTGTTGAAAAGAAATTTAATTTTTGTAAGTTAGCTTATTGCTTCTAGGTGTAATGTTAAATTTTCTTTAGAAAATTAGAGAGTAACCAAGGGAGTTTTAGTGCTCGCAAAGGGAAAGAAGTTGGGTAATCTTTATATTTTAAAATTCCATGGTGAAGTGGGAGCTTCCTTGATAGTTATGGACAACAATTTTGAAATTTGGCATAAGAGGCTCAACCACAAGAGCAAGAAAGGGCTTGAAGTAATGCTTCAAAGAGATCAACTTCTCAGCTTAAAATTGGTGGATTTGAAGTTATGCGAGCATTGCTAATATGGAAAACAAAGTCGGGCCAGCTTCTTGAGAACAAGCCATGATCAGAAAACCACTCCTTTGGAACTTGTGCATTCAGACGTTTTCGGTCCCACTAAGGTAACCTCTTTTGGAGGTGCAAATTACTTTGTTTCTTTCCTTGATGATTACACTCGAAAAGTTTGGATTTACATGTTAAATAAAAAATTAGAAGTTTTTTCAAAATTTAAAAATTTTAAGAATTTTGTTGAAAACTAGATAGGGCATAAAATCAAATGTCTTAAAACTGATAATGGGGGAGAGTTTTTCTCCTCGGCGTTTGACAATTTTTGTGCAAACAACGACATTCGTAGAATAAAGGTGGTCCCATTCACCCCTCAGGAAAATGGTGCAGCTAAGAGGTTGAATCGGACAATTCTAGAGAGCTCGATGTATGCTCTCCAATGTCGGTTTGGGAAAAGAGTTCTAGGAAAAGGCGTGTAACACTGCAGTATATTTAATCAACTGTGCTTCGTCATCTCGTTTGGATTTTGATATTCTAGAGGAGAGATGGCTTGGGAAAAGAATTTCATATCACCATTTGTGGGTGTTTAGCTGTGAAGAGTTTGTGCATATTCCTAAGGAGCAGTGACCGAAGCTTGATTTCAAATCAAAGAGGTGTATTTTTCTCGGCTATGGAGAGGATCTGTTTGGTTTCAGGCTATGGGATCCCGTTGCTAAAAAGATTGTTCACAATTGGGATGTCTTCAATCAGAAAAAAATTTCAGGTTTGCAACCTCAGAACACATCTTCAGATGAATATTTTGATGTTGATTTATTTGATAATGGCCATGTTAGGAAAACTTATGTTGCATTCTCCCAGCCTTTAGTAATTTCTTCAAACAATAGCACCCCTATTTCTTCAAGCTCTCTGCCTTCAACTATTGTGTCCCCTATTTATACTAGTACGCCTCCATTCAATAGTTTGTAGCTATTTGAAACTAATATGTTGCCTTCCCAAATGTCATTGCAGCCCATCCTACATAATTCGTAGCCTCCCATAAATAATTCGCTGCCTTCTTTATTTGAAACGTAGCCTTTTGAAAACACAACACAACCTCCAAATGGTTCACAGCCAGCCTTAGTTCATACATTGCCTCCATTAGATAGTGCGCAGCGCATTCAAAGTCCTCTACACCATGCGCAACCTTCAATGATTAATTCCTTGCCCCTCACATTTCATACGTAACCTTTTAATGATCCATTGCTACCTTTTCAAGTCAATTCACAGCCTTTCCAAAATAATGCGCCTCCTCCTTTGGCTTATACGCACCCTCTAATGGACACTGTGCAGCCTCATTCTGCTCATTCGAAGTTATTTGACAGTAATTTGCAGCCTCAAAATCAAACAAATGTTGCTATAAGAGGCTTTGTTTTTGACAAATCTCTATCACATGGAGGTGTACAGGGGCAGAAAATTGGAGAAATGCAATAGGGGAGTGTAGGAAAATAGGGTATTGACAATAATTTCTAGAATAATGAAGAAAATGTAGAGCAACAGGGGATTTTGCAGCCACAATTGGGTCCTCAATTAAGGAGATCAACCCGGAAGAGAAAGCCACCAACAAAATTTGATGATTATGAGTCATTGTTATCTGATGATTATGATTATGAATTGTTGCTTTGTGGTGAGGCAGAGCCAACAACATTTAAACAAGCTTGCAAAGATGCAAATTCTATAAAATGGATGGATGCGATGAATGAAGAAATGGAGTCTTTGCGTGCAAATGACACATGGGATTTGGTTCCTCTTCCGCCAAATCAGAAACCACTGAAGAATAAATGGGTTTATCGTGTGTAAGAGGAAGATGGAGGTAATAAACGTTACAGGGCCAGATTGGTTGTGAAAGGTTTTGCTGAAGAAAAAGGAATTGATTTTAATGAGATATTTTCACCGGTTGTGAGAATGAACACCATTTGAGTAGTGTCAGGCTTGGCAGCTATTTGGGATCTTGAACTTGAGCAATTAAATGTCAAAGCAACTTTTCTTCATGGAGATATTGAAGAGGAATTATACATGGAGCAGCCTGAAGGTTTTTCCAAGCAAGGTCAAAAACATTTATATTGCAAATTGAACCGAAGTTTGTATGGGCTCAAGTGAACCCCGAGGCAGTGGTATTTAAAATTTGATAGCTTCATGACTCAGCAACATTTCATTCGTTGTGAATCCAACCCGTGTGTTTATTACAAAAATCTTCCTAATGGTGAGTTTGTTATTCTAGTACTTTATGTTGATGATATGTTGGTTGTTGGCACTAGTGTGAGGATAGTTCATGAGTTGAAACAACATTTATTTCAAAGATTTTCCATGAAGGATTTAGGGGCAGCAAAGAGGATTCTTGGGATGAATATAATCAGGGATAGAGATAAGAGAGAACTTAGATTATCTCAAGAAAAATATATTCTTAAAATTTTAGATAGATTCAATATGAAGAATGCCAAATTCGTTAGCACTCCTTTGGCTGATCATTTTCGGTTATCCTCAACTATGTGTCCTAAAACAGAAGATGAAAAAGAGCACATGAAGAGTGTTCCATATTCATCAACAGTTGGTAGTTTAATGTATGCCATGAATTGTACTAGTCCGAATATTGCTCATGCAAAGGGAGTTGAGCAGATTTCTGAGTAATCCGGGTAAATCACATTGGCAGGTGGTACAATGGATCTTTTGGTATTTAAAAGGTACTTCTGGTCATGTTTTATGTTTTGGTGGTAAGGACACTCACCTACGAGGTTATGTAGATTCATATATGGCTGGAGATCTAGATAAAAGACGTTCTACTACTGGTTATGTGTTCACTTTTTCTGGGGCAGCGATCAGTTGGGTTTCTCGATTGCAACAGGTGGTTCCACTTTCTTCTACCGAGGTAGAATATATTGCTCTTTTTGAAGGAGCAAAGGAAATGATATGGTTGCAGCGGTTGTTAGGTGAGTTATGGTGTAGGCAATCAATTTTTACTCTGTTTTGTGATAGCAATAGTGCTATTCACTTGTCCAAGAATTATACCTTTCACAATCAGACTAAGCATATAGAGCTGCGATATCATTTCATTCGCCATGCTATTGAAGAGGGCAAGCTGCAGGTGGAGAAAATTGACACGAAGTTGAATCCAGCTAACATGTTGACAAAGGTAGTACCCAGGGAGAAGTTCAAATTCTATACAGCTTCTCTCGAACTTTCCCAGCTCTGACAAAAATTTGCAACGGAGGGATATCTCTGAGCAGCAATTTGGTCTTCAAGTGGGAGATTGTTGGGTTCAGTGAAGCCCAAATTAGCAAGTTTCTCTCACAATTCGAAACAGTTGCCTTCTTTGTAATAACTTCTTTTGGCATGTATTCGCAATTTAGAAGTTGTCTGTTTCGAATGGTTTTTTCCAATTATTGGTGTTGAGACTGTTTTATAAATAAGTTGTTGGTTGAATATGTAATCACTAGAGAATTAATAAAGAGATAATCCCTAAAAGTGGACGTAGCCATCTTTGGGCGAACCACTATAAATATTGTGTTCTTGTTTTTGTGATTATTTTAATTTCTACAATTTCTTTTTCATTTGCTTCTACAATTATAATCAATAGATATTTCCTAATTATATAGTGAAATTTGAAGTAATTCCTAACTTCATTCTTTATGAATTTGAAAAATATTCAAGAGAAAGATTGATTTATTTAATTGGATAGGTCTAATGTAAAAGCTATGAACAAATTAGTTAACATTCATATTCACTCAACATCCAACCATATTTATGGATTGTTATTGAGTAGGAATTGGTTAAATTTCAAAAAAAATCTAGAAAAAATCTGCAAAAACTTCCGGAAAAATCCTGCAAAAGTTGCGAAAAAAATAAAAAAATTCTGCAAAAAATCTGCAAAATTTTTTTGGAAAAAATCTATAGAAAATTCTAAAAGGTCTTCAAACCATGTGATGGTTAATTGTTAAAAACCCATGAATTTTGTAAAAAAACAAAACTCATCAAAAAATTATAAAAAATAGACCCACAAATTTATTGAAAAAATTCATAAAAAACCTTTGTACGAATCTGTATAGCTTCCTTTAGCACGTTCTTTTGTGTCTCTTGCATACAATTCGTCACTGCCACAATCCGTAGAATTCACACATTCATCAATCTTGAGAATTTACAAAACCTGAGCTCTGATACCATATTACAAAAACAACACACAAAAAGTTAACCAAAATTGCATAGTAATCTATTAAGAAATAAGGAACAAAAACATCCTTATATAGGATTACAAATATCTTATCCATAGAGGATAAAGATGACAAATATCTTATCCACAAAGGATAAGGATGACAACTCATATGATAAGATTGACAACTCATAAAGCAACCATATTACAAAAACAACACACAAAAAGTTAACCAAGATTGCATAATAATCTATTAAAAAATAAGGAGCAAAAGCATCCTTATATAGGATTACAAATATCTTATCCATAGAGGATAAGGATGACAAATATCTTATCCACAAAAGATAATGATGACAACTCATAGAATAAGATTAACAACTCATAAAGAAAAAAGACAAATCTTATCCACAGAGGATAAGGATACAACTCATAGGAAAAATATCTAAAGTCAACATGACTTTATTAAAGAAGACTCCTAAAGTCTATCCTAAAAGCAAATTGACCATTACAAGATAAAAAATTACTTTAATACTTAATACCCTCCCTTAATGGTCATTGTACTAACTTAAACTAAGTCTACACATAATCTGATGGTCTTCTGGCCATGAATGCATAATATGTAGACTTTTGCTCGATATACTCTGCCACTTGAGCACTCTATTGAGACTTTTCTTGGTTGGACTTCTCATCAGCCAACCGCTTTCTGCAATACTTTGGCATATGACCAATCTTCCCATAGTAATGGCATGTGAAAGAATTTTTGGAGCTCTCCTCTGAATTGCCCTATCATTTTTGCTGAGTGGACTTGCCTTTGCCAATGTCCTTGGCAGTAAACACTTGTTCAACACTGGGAGACTCACTGCTACTCCCAAACTACTTCCACCTATCTTATTGCAAGAGCTTGTTGCACAACTCATCAAACTTCAAGTCAACATTGGTAGATGTAATATTGAGAGTTTTGATGAAGTGCTTGTAAGATCGTGGCAAGCTTTTCAGTGTGATCACCACCATATCCTCCTCTTCCATTTTGCAACCAATGGCCTCCAATTGATTGTTAATGTCTTTGATTTTCATCAAGTGCTCTTGCAAAGACACTTTGTCATCCATCATAATGGAAAACAACATATTCTTCAGGAAGAAAGCCCTGTCCTTATCTGAGGTATCATTCTTCCTACCCTTAGCTGAGGTCTCATGAAGATCTTTCAAATGCTTTCAAATCTCTACAACAAACTTACCAAATGGTATTTCCTGTAACATCTCATCAGTAACTAATAACTTGAGAAGCATAACTGCCTCCCGATTACCTCCATCATACTTGTTTTGATCGTTCCCTGAACTGTGGGATGAACTTTTATACCTAGAACTAGTGCATCCAAACACTAGTACTCAATGATGGTAAGCATCCTGTTCTTCCACGTGTTGTAGTTTTTCCCACTGAACCTCTAGGTACTTTCCAACAGGATGTTGGACAAAGACGCCATCCCTCCTATTTTACAAAAGCATGAAATACGAGGTAAAGTCTGTGATCAGTTGGCACAAAACCCTAGACAATCAGCTGGCACAACTCCCATGGTTTCCATAAAAAAACAACAAAAATTCTGTGAAAATTTGGTGTAACTGGGAAAGGCTGCAAAATAAATTCCAAAAAATCTACATAAAAAATTCCAAAAAAATCTGCAAAATTCTAAAAGAAATCTGCAAAATTCAAAGAAAAAAAATCTGCAAAAATTTTGAAAAATCTACAAAATGGAAAAATATAAGTAAATTTTCTAAAACAACAAAAACAGGGTCTTAAACCCTATGTGTTTTTAATTGTTAAAAAACCCACAAATTTTGTAAAAAAATCTGCCAAAAAAATTACATAAAATAAACCCACAATTGTTTTTTGAATAAGAATCATCAAAAACCTTTGTACGAATCCGTACAGCTTCTTTTGGAATGTTTTTCTCGTCTCTTGTGTGCAAGTCGTCACTGCCACAGTCCGTAGGATTTACGCGTTCACCAATCCCAAGAATTTACAAAACTTGAGCTCTAATACCATATTACGAAAACAACACACAAAAAATTAACCAAGATTGCATAATAATCTATTAAGGAATAAGGAGCAAATACATCCTTATATAGGATTATAAATATCTTATCCATAGAGGATAATGATGACAAATATCTTATCCACAAAGGCTAAGGATGACACATATTAAATCTTATCCACAGAGGATAAGGATGGCAGCCCTTCCTATTTTCAGTCTCAAAATTGGATTCCATAGAAAGGTATAAATTGGATTCTGGTTCGTGTGCGGTGAGCGACATTTTTCCTAAAGAAAGCTTGGCTGCTGCATCTGTTTTGGTATCTGCCCTTTCCATAGTGCGATCTGGGCTTAGCAATGACACTCCGCTTGATACTCTGTTCAGGTTAGATAGTTTATAAAGGGATTTGGGAGATATCTTTTTCAATCAATCTTTTATTCTGTTCAATTCACTCCATGTTCTAATCAAACACATTGACGAACGCCTGCATCTCCTACTCTCGTCTATGTCTGTCATGCATGATGGAGCTAGTTCTAGTGGAAGGGATGAAGGCTAGCTATACGAGTCATCTTCTTGTATCTCTGCTCTGGCTTGGTTATGATATTTTAATTGACCTTTTCGATACTTTCACCCTGTCATTGGGTGCTGATGTAATTAACTTTTAATATATAAATACTATATATTGCTCTCATTTTGATTGATGAAAAAAGTTGAAGTCAAAGTATAGGTCCATCATTAATTTCGTTTTAAATGACTCTTAAAATAATTAGTATACACCTTTAAATGACATTATTATCATTATATTTTTATGAGATCTTTTCTAATGATACATATTTGTTTTTGGAATCAAGATGGAATATCATTAATTGTCGATATGTCTTGTAGGTCATTTATTATTAGAATAGAATATTATATTGTTTTTTATAAGATAAGCAAGAAAGGGTCTTGAACCCATTTACAACCAGCAAACATAGCAGAATTGAGAAGAAAAAACAATAGCTGGCACCTAGGCAAGCACCAAACTAGCTAACAGTTTAGAAACAACGCAAAAAAACAAACATAGAGAATCCAGACTAAAAGATAAAATTCTCGTTTTTTTTAAAGGAGTCCATGGACTCCTCCTAACAAGCTATCTCCAGAGAATGCTTGGATTGTTTCTATTTTTTGATAGATTCCCATTGATCCTCCTCAATACCTTTCTTCTTTTTCTGATTTTTAATCCTTGACTGACAAGTAACCACACCAACTATAGCCTTTTTCATGATACCATCTGTAATATTCACCAAATTCTCCAAAGCTTTTTCCATCTTTTGCACTCTAATTTGGTATTAGTTGAGAATTCTGTGAATTTGTTTCCTTGCTGTTATTACAACTGTCCTACTGTTGCATTATCCTCTCCATATCTTCCACCCTTTCTTGAGTTCAGCAAGGTCACCACTGACATAATCCAAAAGAGATTCCCATTGGACCATGTAAACAAATTTCTCTTAATTTTCTCCCCAATCATCTCTCAAGCTCTCCTCCTTATCTTCAGTATTTTCATAAATATCTTCCCCAATCACACCCTCCTCAGCACTGGCCACATAGTCAGTCATCTCATTATTGGGAGAGTTAGCCACAAAGGCTTCCTCTTCTTCTTGTTCCTCATTGTCATCCTTCTCTTCTTCCTCATCATCCTTTTGAGGAAGGTCACTCATATCCTCAATTTCAAGCTCTTCATTTAAAGGAGGTTGATAGTCCTCCTCATCATCATTATTCTCCTCAACATTTTCCATCTCCACATTTTCCCCATTTTTAGGAATAAGATTATTGTGATTTTTGCACAACCCTTTGCAATTCTAGCAGACCTTCGCCCCTTGGCCTTATCTTTTTCTTTGTTCTCAAATTGTTCTACCCCCAGCTAGATTTCTCCCTCGTTGAAGATATCATGGTGATTTCCCTCTCGGCCATAGCATCCTCCTTACTGGAAACTTTTTTCCTTGAGGATTTATATGCATCTTATGCCCTAAGGAGGTCAAGTTGAGTCTTTTATGAGGCGTGTGCTTCTCTTGACAAGCTTTTCTTTTGGGAATGGGGGAAGGAGACCAACTTTTTTCCATCATATTTTGAATATCCAAAGAGACTATTTTCTTGTTGCACTTCCCTCCTAGCCATGGTTTTTGAAGGTAGTGTTTTCATGGGTAGGGGTTTTCAACTTTTTTGCAGGGCTAGGGCTTTCAACATTTTAAACCTTACTAGTGGACTACTGATTCTTTTTAAAGACTTAATAGAATCCTTTGGGGTGGTCTTAGAAAGGCTCATTCTCTATTAGTTTATTTTCACATTTGAATTCGGGAGTAAGATTTAGACTAAACTTATACAAAGTATGGATTAGACCTTGATGAAGAGAGGGATAAGCACCGTCTTGGATACATTTTTCTATAAAACAATAAATAAAATGGTAGAAAAATAGCATTACCATGACAGATGTTAGGATTCAATATTGTACATCATTGCATAAATGGATTTATTATAATGTAATTAAGTAATTATTGAATTGTGGTGCATCTAAGAGATGTGTTTGGCCACACTAGGTAATCATTTAGGACCACTTGTAATGTTATATTTTAACATTGGGCTAATTATTTTATTTGTGGGAGATATAGGATAATTATTTAAGGAAAGTATAAATAATATTGTGCAAACTTAATACTCAATATTAAATGAGGAGCAATGGTTTTGTCTTCACATAGTTTTGTGGCACATGGTTTTATCTTACCACTTGGTTGTATTTGTGTAAGCTTGAGTCTATATAAGAAAGCGATTGTTTAGTGGTTAAGGTTGGTTGGGTGAGTAGGTTGTCATAGTATTGAGTTTCTCTTGTGAGTGCATATGTGAAGAATGGCATGGGTTGTGTGGATTCATACTTGGACACATGGAGGATGCATTGGAGAGGCTTGATGTTTCAAAAGTATTAATTGTAACTCTGTAAGTGAATGTATTATTTATTGTTGAATAATAAGATGGAGTATGAATGCCTTTAGAGATTGAGTTTTTCCCTCTTGAAAATTTTCCAAGGTATATCTTAGGTTATCTTGTGCCTTGTCTATTTAATATATGAATTTGGTTATTCTGTAAGCTTGCATCCATGTTTTTCTCTCATGGGGTTATGTACAAATGGATTAAATGAACTAGGTATTGATGCATTGTTTCCTAACAGGTCCAATACAAAGAAGTGATATACATTAATTATTCTAAACCTACCCTCTAAAGTAAAGTATTTCATAATATGGAGACTCACCGTGGACCAAGGCACCAACAAATCCTCCCAACTATAACTATTCTATTGCCTTTTCACCTTTTCTTATTTTTTGAGGAAGTTACTGATATAGTTCTAGTATTTGGTTTTGCTTCTCCTCATACCCTTTGTCCCGCCATAATTCTAACTCGTTACCCTCACAATGAGCTCCTCACCCCTCCAACAATCACCACACCTTTCTGCCATGAATTAACAAATTATGAAGTCAAAGAGTTAAATACCCAATTATGGCATGAAAAAAGGGGTGAAACCTCCTCAAAGATATCCCATAGACCCACATTCTATTTTAAAGAAGCATGAGATATCAACTCAAATATGAGTCTCTACCCTCCCATCCTCGCTTCCCCACAATGATAAGCACAAGACCTACAAAGAAATATACTTTATATGGCTAAAGCCACAAAGTGCCATGTAAAGATCTTGCCACCTTTTAAAATAATACTCCTCACCTCTCTTTGTCCTAATCATACGAGTGAGGCCATAAGTCCTTTCATAAACGGACACCTCACGAAAGCAAGTAGATTAAAACCATAATTATGTTGTTGTTCTCGCCTCTTCCCTAATAATCTTCATGTTATCTATAATTTCACCTCTTGTGATATGACTCTCATCCATTTTAGTAATTAAATCATTAATATCACTTTCCTTATTCCTATTATCCCATGAGGGCCAGCAAAGGGTTTTCCCAATCTTATAATCTTCAAACTTAGTACTTTTCTTCCTCTCATTATGCGGAAAGGTGGCATCGCCTTTCAACCCCAAAAAGAGATCCTCAAAATTAAGATTATACATATCATCAATATTTCCCCTCTATGAATCACCTTTAAAAAATAAAAATATTAAGGCCAACAAATAAACATCCTTCGATTGGTCA
>VDFB02303034.1:0-32899 GCA_007258455.2 Sequoia sempervirens | reverse complement strand
CCATTATGAAATTAACTTTGAAATAGACATGGTAAGACAAGTGATGAAATAAATAAGATTGTCTATTTAGCCAAATATGATTTCATACAAGCAAGAATGGTATCCATCAATTGCAAAACAAATGCAGATGTTATGGTCTACTATGGTGTGTGAGATTCTAGATTCCAACCTTGCTTACCGTGCATCATCCGCTAGGCATTCCTGCCCCAACCATGTTCTTGTTCTTCAACCTGTTCCTGCACACACACGTTCTTGCACTTGCAATTGTTCATCAATAACCTTTAACCAATGGTCATTATAAAATAAATCTTCTTAAATCATAAAGTTGCAAGGCAATCATTTTTTTCCAAATATTATTGCATTTATCAAATTTCATAATATCAAATAAATCTCATTTTTTTCCAATTATCCCAATTAACTTAACATTATTAAATGCAAGTAAAGAAACTAAGATGTGAGAATAATCCTTTCTCTATAACCTTTTGATTGGAATTTTGGGCTCATGGAATGGGAGAAATATCTATGTCCTTCTCATTTCTCTTCCGGAAGTGTGTCTCCCTACTCTGAAGGAGACATGTTCAAATCCTTCTCAAAGTTGTCTTCCCTTAGATCCTTTAATTTGGATTCTGAACAACTGGGATGATGTGAAGATTTTTTGTCTTTCCCTTTCACTTCTAGCAATGTTACTCTCAACGTTGTAGTAGATAACCATAAATGCTTCTCCAAGCCCCTTGAATCCTTTAATTGAGGTTTTGAATGCTTGGAATAATGGGCAGATTTTGTGGCTTTCCTTTTCCACTTCTAGAGTTGTATCTCTCTTTTTGAATCCTTTGATGTGGATTTAGAATGCCAAGTATATTAAGTTTCAAAGTCTTCTTCTTTCCCTTCTTGATATCTCTCTCTTTTCTTAGCTAGAGAGATGCTTAAATCCTTCTATAGACTGCCTTCTCTTGAATCCTTTGATACTATTTTCTTTGTGAGAGAGATGATCTAGCTCTTTTAAGTTAGGCATCTAGAGTACACATATATGTTAAATGGCTAACCTTCAAGCATTTTCTTAAGAAGAGGACTAAATTCTATTCTCAGACAGGAACTTGATATTTTATTTATAATTTCTTGGACCTATAGGCTCCAATCCAAACCCTACACAATACTTCAATAACTTCTCAATGATGGATGTTCTACTAAGATATTTATTGAAGTGTACAAAAGGGTGGATGCCACTAATTCATTATTCCAATCTCAAGCTATATGAGTAGGAATATAAAAGCCATGACAATGCCTCCTTATAAAAACCATAACTTTAAAGGGTTTTTAGAGTTTGCTTCATTTCAAATTCACAATAGTTTAACAAAAACTTTTGTTGTTGAATCAAACAATAAACATTAATCATGAGAAACAATACCTCTCCAATAGTCTGTCAACTGCAACTAATCTTCTACCAACAAGGGAAAATGACCCCCTTTCCTACAACTTTGTGTGATTAGGTCATCTTGATCTCTCTCACCCAATCAATTTATCCTACAATTTGTCTATATATTCTTTTTTTTTAGTATCCTTTAGTGCCATGAATTGCGTTTACTGTCTGTAGAAATGGAAATGCAAAAAACTCTATTTCATTGAACTCCTATTCTACAAGGCTAGAGAGTAGTGGATTTGTAGGCACGAAGAGTGTTTACATTAAAGGCATTTGGGCATGTGGAGATGTTTTAACATCATATCCCATTTTTTTTTCCTTTCAACACCTTCTTGTTATTGCAACTTCCTTCTAAACTTGCAACGTGGGCATCTTCAATGAGTCACACTAAACCTTCCAATGAACTTCTAGAAAACCAGAGTGCTTCCTTGTGGAGCTCTTCCCTCATTGCAACATAATATCAAAACCCTAAACTTGCTCATGCTTCTATTACTATGTGGGTGAAATTTTGATTCTTCCAAAGGAAAAATACTTTTCCTTTCCTCTTTTACATTTTTGGTGCCCAAGAATTATTTTATATTTGATTTAACACTCTTAACAATGTTGAGGCTATTTTAATCTTGAGAATTAGAATAGGCTACCAATCATTAGAAGCATAAATGGATCAAAAACCAATGGATCTTCCTTGGATCAACAATAAGCACAACACACTATTATTGTTGGGATCTACTCCTAAAGAAATGAGAAACTTGCTAACCAAGGTGAAATTCCTAACACTACACCTCCACTTTCGTCACTATGAAGAGTGGTTTTAAACTAGTCATCCCTCCATAAGGATTGACGAGAAAGTTGGAGGTGATTTTCTGCAACTTTAACTTCTTGCAAGAATATTGCATTTGGTTTGTGAATTTGCAAAGCTTTATTAACATGAACTCTTCTTGAGGGGATGGATAAACCCCTAACATTCCATGAGATGGCATAAAACTTCCTTGAATTTGGGGCAAGGAATCTATATCCTCCGAGTCTAGAAATTTGAACTGATTCTCCCTTAAGTTGTCATGTTGTTCGATTGGAATTAAATCCCTTGAGAGGTCCTCACTAGGGGATCTATACCTCTGTCTAAGAGGGCTTGGAGAGGTAGATCTAGCTCTAGGAGCACCAGGTTGATTCACATGGCTTTGTTCATTAAATTGCAAATTCGAGGTTTCCTTTCTTTTTTTAACCATCCTCCATCCTTCCTCAAGGATGTCTTCCTTGCAAGATGAAGGTTTATTTGAAGGAGAACATGGTAATAAAGAATGAGGAGTATTATGTACAATACTAGCCACCAGAGAGGGATGACAATTTGAAGCAATGGTGGAGGGTCTTGGATGAGAGGGGGAAAGGGGTGGTGATGGCTAAATGGAAGGGGGAGAAGGGGGAGTGTTTCCATGAGGGGAGACTTCACGAGAGTGGTGAACCTAAGGTATGGGAGGAGAAGAAATTGGTGAAGGGATTAGTGAAGAAGGGTAGGAATTGGATTTGGGTTTATGAATAGGGAAATCTTTGATTAAATGTCCTTCTTTGTGACAGTAAAAAAGAGCATTAGGTTTGTTGAGGTAAGATATGGGTTGAGGAAAGCAAAATCTTGGAACAATAAGTTGTAGGGTATCGAGAAAAGTTTTATTTAAGTTAGTTCAATGCAGGCCATAGGGTGAACACAAAGGCTTGAGTACTTATTAGTATTATTTTTACACCATAAAACTCTCCCTAACTGGGTTGCTATGTCTTTCAGGAACAAACGAAAAGCCAAATTTAGGAAAGGGAATTCTACCCATGCAGGGTATCGAGATTTAGAAGCTCCTTCAGGGTGAAAGTCAAAATCCCATTCTTGCAAATTAATGGATTTTTCCACATATTGTCCAAGAACCATAATGTAGAGCAACCTATGCATGTTCAGTTGAGAAAAATGTGCATTAAATGTAACCCTTGACTAGCCCTTAGATAGATTCTATCATCCATCCCTTGTTTTCCCAATGTGTTTTTTCCCATTTATAAAAATCTTGCTCATAAGGGACTCCTCAAAGGACAATAAAATGGTTGTTCTTTGCTTACAATCAACAATCACATCTAAAACCTCATTAGGGAGAAATCAATCAAGGATCTTACCTCCATTGGTAGCTTCTTGAGTCTAGGAAGGAATTTGGGGCATCCCCTTTTTTGAATGAGAATTTAACTTCTCTTTCACCTCATCCTTAGACGCATTATGGAAATTTGTCTTCATAAAACTAGTGTTGGTGGATGTAGAGGTATGTGAGAAATGACCAGGGTTACTCTCTGTAGCCTATGCAAGAATTTATTCTTGTGATTGCTTTCAACTTAGGGAGGGCTAAAATTGGGGGTTGGACTGAATTTTCTCTAGTACCCATTGCATTGCAGAGAGATGGTCATTGGAAATCTTTGGGTGTGAGTAAGGTTTCTCTGAAGCTTTTTTCTTCATAGACATTATAAGCTCACAGTTGGGTTTTCCAAAAAATAACTTCAGTTAATATTTGCCTAATGTTTGTTTAACCCAATGAAGGTCTGGAATAGAGTAGTGTTCTGCTAGGGTGTTTTCCACGAAACCCTTTTTTCTCCAAATTATTTTTTTGCATTTGTGCATGGTGGTGTGGTCTTTGTAGATGCTAGGGTTTGTATTGTTGCAAAATTTCACCTTGCTTATCCTTCCTAAAATTTGAAATGCAATGACAAATTCCTCTGGGCTGTGCATGCCCCTCCTCAAACTTTCCCACAGATTATTGCCTATATGGATTCTCTTAAAATGCAAAGAAAAAACTCCAAGCAGATGCATTGATTACTCTATCAAATTCTCTATTTGAGGAAAAACGTTGTGTGCAGATCGATCTATTAAAATTTTATGCCTTTCCCTCCGCTAACACACCTTCCTACCTTCGATTGAGTGATATTTTAGGTCTCCTGATGCATCACTGCTATTACTCTAGAATATGTAATAAAATGCCCCTCCATCCAATTCACTAATAATGATGCATCCAAGACTAAAAATAATTCGAGTTATATATATAATCAACATCTCAACATCTCCAACTACAAATGCCTCACTTGGCCTCATGTCCATTTCAAGTGCACTATAATTTAATGGCCAAATTCCTATCCTTTGGAAGCCACTGATAATATTTCTAAGTGTTAATACATGTTTGAAGTCCTTGCTAGCAAGAGTTTCCAACTCTTCCCTTCCTATTTCATTTTGGGGGTGGTTTGACATCCATATAGTCCTTTGATGTTTGAAATAATTTTTGAATGGAGAGGAAGACACTCACATCTAGGGAATACAACTTGTGGCTGGCATGTGTAGGGAGGGTGAGCAAGTCAATGTCTATGTGTCTTGCTTCTTTAATTGCCTTGAATGCTGCATGTCTTACATGACCATCAAAAATAAGAAGAGCTATATTTCTAGGTGACACCTCATTTGGGATAGATGGTTTTATTTATCTATTTGCATATATTATTGATAGGTAATATATATTAAGGGTTTCCACTATATATCTATACAATGTTTTATTTATCAGTTTGTATATATAATTGATAGATAATATATATTAAAGCCACATTTTCTTAAATTTTTTTATACTTCTAATTATGAAAATATGAGTATAATAACTATATATATATCACCTCATAAGTATGTAGTAATTTATAAAATAATAAACGTTGATAAGGTGATACAAATTATGGCTTTCATGTTATATTTATATGTATGAATGGGGTTTATAAATATCATATTGAATGGGGTTTATAAATATCATATTGCATGTGACATATATAGGTAGTACCAACTTAAAGAGTCTTGGATAGTTTAGGAATGTGTAGAGAATGCATGGTGATGCTATGTATATTGTAGAGGATAATAGTTATGCACCTAGACAAAATTGATAGTTTATTGCTTTGTAAATATGATGTATAATTTCCCTCTTAGGATTGATTCAAATTTGAAAAATTAATGCATTTAATTTGGTTGTTGAGTTTGAAATTAATTTAATTTAACTTGTATTTGGTTAGTTGAATTTGTTGTTGTGATTTCTATATGAAATCTATGATGATTTGACTGAAATATGAATTATATTTTGTTTGATGTCTAGTAGGGAGCCTTATACCATTTATCGTTTATGACATGTACCTTTAGTAAATGGAGTTGATCCATGCGGATGTGAGTAAGTATGGGAGAATGTGCATTTGACAACTCATCATGTTGATTGGGGCTTGATTTTATGGTAGATTAGGCACCAATAATTGTGCATGAAGATATCTATATATAAATTGTTTGAGTTTTTCATGCTATGCAAGTGGGTGGTTTTTGTAAATATAAAATGTTTAAAATAATTATAAAAGTGGGTATTTTGGAGCAACTTGTCCTATATTAAAAATGCGCTTCCATGTATCTTGACCATACTCATTGGTAAACTACACATCCAAAAAAGAACACATAGTAATGCATGTTGAAAATTTTACTAGACTTTTAATTTTTTTTGTGTTGGTTATAATGCAAAAAATATTTGAGGGGCTAGGTGTGCAAGAGATGAGAAATTGTTGATACATGGGAAACTACTAGATCCTCTCTGCTATATATATTTAAAAATAATAAATAAGAATGAATCCATATGCACCCAAAGGTCTTCTCCACTAACATTTCCACATAAACTTATGTGATCCTCATCCTACACATCAACCAATCCATAGGTGCTACATAGGTAATTGTTTTTTATTAGAGGTAAAAGCGGGTTTTGATGGGGCCCGAAACCCAGTACAAAGAAAAGAAAGCTACAATTAAAATAAACCATAAACCACCATCTACACCACAACAGCCTCTAAAAGATAAGCATGACTACACACGCTACACCAGACAAACAAGCAAGGGCCAGAAAACCCTATTACAACCTAGTTTTAACTAGGACCAGAAACCCTTAGAGATACATAGAAACTGCCTGCATCTGCTAGGCATCAACAAACCAGCTACTCATGGAAGACACCAAAGAGCCATGAAAGATAACCAGATTAATGGTGTAGAACACCATCAAACCCCTAATCAGCTCAACTTGCTAGGGCATAAAGAGAAACTTAGAAAACCACCCAGTCTGCAGCAAAACATAAGAAGCTAAAGAGCCCAAATCAACCATGGACAACTCCATCAACAACAACTCCTTTAAGACACTCTGGTAACAGGAAACCAACTCCATAACCACCTCTAAAGGAATGAGCTCCCCTCTATTGGAGAGGATGCTACAAGAAACAAGACCACCGCAACAGAAATCACCAGCACCCTCCACCTCCACCTCCATAGGAGAATTGCCCACCTCAATAAGAATAGCTTATGGGGGTCCACCTCCATAGGACCCGAGGAGAAAGCTAACATAGTAGTCAAGCACACACCTGTAGCATCCTTTAGAAAACACTGCACCAGAAACAAACTGTGGAAAAGGAGAAAAGTCTCAAAAAGTCACCATAGGTCCACCATCACAACATTTTCATAAAAACTCATTGGGTTCCATAGAAAAAAACCTAGCAACAAGCCAACCACTCACCCACTTCAAAGCCTTTAGAAAAGGCCAAAACATCTGAGCCAACATAATAGAAACAAGAAGTAGCTCAACCCAAGAGAAGAACACAAACCCCAACATCAACCACCTGGGGAGCAAGAGGAGATACGACATCCTCAACAAAGAGGGTCCAAAGATACTTAGCCAAAGAAAACAAGGCCACAATAGAAAGTTAGCCAGAGAGAACAAGGCCACAAAGAACACAACAAGAAAATGAGCCACAAGCCAAAAGACCACCAAAGGCAGAGTCCCAATCTTAGAAAGAACAAGAACACCCAACCCCCAAGAGGAACAAGGGGTCCCAAACATGAAGGAAATTAGGAGAAGGGCCAGCAAGATAGAATACCAAGCAACCCAAACATGCCAGTCAGAGCCAGAGATGAGCCAAAACTCCCAACAACCCACCAAAAGGAAATACCACCATTCCTCAGAAAGGGGACATGAAGAACCCAAAACACTCCAAGAACAAAAACCCCCAAAATAGATCCACCAAATAAACTTTAGGCAAAAGAAAAGGATGACCAAGAAGAAGCCAGAAGCAAAACAAACTAGCATCAAAGAACACCAAGCCTTCCTAATATGTCGAATAGGAACAAAAAGAGGTCCATTCTGCAATCAAACATCCTCAAAGAAACCCACGCTCTCCCATAGCAAAGAAGGCAACCAAAAACACGACAGGAAGGTCACACACACAACACCCTCAAGCTCAAGGGTATTGGTAGGCCAAATATTCTCAGAAAAAACTAAGCACACCCTCTACTAGGTATGCAACCATAAAAAATATGGGAACACCTGATGTGATGCAAAATCCGGTTCAACGTCAGCATCACCAACCACATCCAAAGCAGAAAAACAACTGTCCTTCAATCTGAAGACCACCACTCACACACAGAAACATCCGCCATGTTGAAGAGGATGCCTTTGCATCTGTAAAGGCCCAACATGGAAGAAAGAACAAAATGTAGAGGCCTTTCGGCCAATGCCCAACACCGCTAGACATCCAAATCCCCACCAGCATCGCCGTCCTCCTCACCCGCTCCATCCTCCTTTGCGTAGTTTGAACCAGTGCTCCCGCTGGGTTTCTTGCTTGTCGCTCCAGTCGCTCCCATCCTTGGCTACATAGGTACTTGTTAGGAATGAAATTTTAAGCCATTTGTCTCACACCCCCTCATTCTTATGCATACTACCATGGATCGTCATTACTATGTATCAATGTCCCATCATATAGTGGCTAAACATTTCTAAATATTTTAAGATCATTTCCAATAAAAATATTCCATTGAATTGAAATTCCTTACCAAAGAATATTCAAAGCATTGAAAGTGAAAATTATATACATCATATTATGCCATTATAGCTATCTAATAAATAGCTAAACATAGTTTGAAACTTTCCATGCAACATATATACCAAAAATTATTAAATAATAAAAAGTCCACACTTTAAGTCCACAAAGCCACATTTTCCCACATGCAAGACTTGCCAAGTAATGCTTAATTAAAGGTTTGCATTGCTTGTGCTAAGTATCATGGAGAGAAAATCCCTCCTTCAGTACAAAAAATATAGGAAGTGTATTCATAAGGTTTGCAGTAAGTTATCATGTAGTTTTCAATTGTCAAAAGTTTATAATAATGAAGTTAACATCTTGTAATTTATTTCTCTTGAAATATAACTAGCACTTGAATTAAGGATGGCACAATGGTCACATCAATATAAAATATTTGTAACTAAATATGTTAGAGAGTGCGATTCAATTTGTGCATATAAGATACATTATTTTTATTTTCCATTTTTTCTATATAAAAATATTTAAAATATGATGCATTAGACTTTTATGTTTTTGTGTATAGAATATTATTTTTGTAGGTTTAATTTTATTTCGTAGATTACTTTAATAATAATGATAAATATATGTTTGAAGGTGTTGTTTGATTTACAATTTAGAAATACAACTTTGAAATGCATATAATATCCTCTAGGACATCTAAAATATGCTTATATACATATTTGTTTATAACCAATTGAAGAAACATTTTGTAACAAATTTTATTTTGTTTAGAATAGAAAGTTATCAATATGCACACAATAGACGAAGACAATTACTTGTCCAACCATCTTAGATAAAATAATTCCTACTTTGAAAGGATGCTTTGGGCAAGATTAGGTGGTAGAGGTCTAGTAGGAACCACCACCTTCTTGATGGCTCTCTCAAAATAGAATAAACTTTCCTTCCATTTCTAAGAATAATCTAATTATAATAAAGGAACATCAATAAACTAATTAAAAGACATGTTGTAGGTCTAAGATCTATATGTTATTATCTTTCAAAACATTGATAACAATTCACACTTTGAAGGGTCATTAAACAACTTGAGTAGATGGGAAATCTAAGTTGCATGTGATAGGATTGATCAATATTAAGCTCATAAATGTGGAATTTTGAAGTCATGATATTTTATGCAAGCAACTATAGCATAATACCAAAAAATCATGTCAATATTAAATAAATTTTATAACCACCTAAAATTTGATCTATCTTGGGGCACCTAATTATTTTCAGACCTTAAATGTTTATCAATCCATCATGAATACTCTTATGTTCCCCTTTGTTATACACACCTCCAATTCTCTTTGTTATTTAATAGATGTAATTCCAAAACATTTCTCAAATCCCTAATGTTGGAAGGAATTATATTGCTTAAAACTTGTTCATATCAAGTCTCATCACCTTAATGATTTTGAAACTTTAGTACCAATATACAATGATTCAATATTGATAGTTTTTTCCCTATCAAACAAAGAAACTCAAAAAATTCTACATATAATAGTTTCAGTTTATTTGCAACCTCTACAACTTCTTTCCAAATCCCTTCTTAATAACTAGATTCTTTGAATTCTAACTTCAAAGGTGGTAAATAGACCAAAAGATTAAACCTTTCTCTACATTGGCCCTAATGTTGATAGCTAGTAATTAAACCTTTTGGTGAATAGTGTTACTCTTTTCCTAATATACTTTCAATAGTATCAACCCTTGAATAAACCCTATTGTTAATTCTTTAGATTGGAAACTTGGTGTTATGAGTTTTTACTATTATTAAGGTTTTGCATAATTGTTTACTTGATTCTCCTTTTAGTGTGAAACCCATAATATCTTGTATAGATACCAAAACATGGTTATATAATTTTATAATTGTTGTTTGATATATGTCTATAGTTGAATTGCAAATTCTATTTGATGTTTAGTTGTGTCAAGTTATGAGATAATTATGCTAAACCTTGAAAATTCATTGCAATGCTTACATAAATAATTGAGTTAGATTGTGTTATGCTGAGTATGTGAATGCTAATCCTAATAGAAGGAAAAAATATTAAGGTGTGCTTTTTTGTGTTATTTCTATTTTGGTAGGGCACTTGTGAAAGGGTGCCAATATTGCCTTGGAGTTTTAAAAAGGGTAATTTTGGGGGCTCTTGAAAAGAGTTCCCATGTGTGAAGGCACATGTGTTTGGCTGAAGACACCAAGTCCGCCCATGAATTTCTAAAGTGTTGGGTGGGGAAGTCAACTCCAAATCTATACAACTAGCAATCACACCTTGGTGTGCAATGGGTATGCTAAAGAGGTGTGAAAGTTTGAAATTAAGGAAATTTTTGTTCTATGTTTTTTTGCACACATTTGTGCAGTACATGAGGTCAATCGGTAGGCCAATGGAGAAGTGATAGCTTCAAATGATCTAAACACAATTGAAAAAAAACTTTTGAATCATGAAGATGCTAATTTAGGGATTCAATGGAGAGGAGGGAGAGAGGGATAGAAAGAGGGGGAAGAGGGGGAGAGAGAGCATTGGACTAAATCATTGACTTAATATGCATAGAGAAGTGAATAGCAACAAAAGCTCCAAAAAAAGAGCTAAATTTTTGTCTTTCTAAATGTCTTGAATAAAATTTATATGTGGAAAATGGCATATATTTGGGTGGATTTAGTAGGAAGCTTGAGTCAATCCCCTAAAATAATCATATTCGAAAAGAAAAAAAAGGTTATAATTTAAAAGGCTTAAAGAAGTAATGGATCTAATTCCAAGTAAGCTAGGCTCTAGTGCAAAATTAGAAAAGATGATTGAGAGCTTCCTACTATCCACATCAATCTAGATCTAATGAAAAGATCTTGGTAGAGAATACACAAAAAAAAGTGAGCAAGTTTTGGTTCAAGAATTGATGTCCAAACAATTTGAAATCTATGTTGCTATGATCTAGTTGATGACCATAGGACCCTTTTATGGTTAAGCTTTTACACCATATCCATATGTGAAGAGAGCTGTGAATATGCTTTGTGAGTTTTTTAGTTACAAAATGATAATTTTCAGTCTTTCCACTAAAAATTTATTGCACCTAACACCAATTTTTTTTTAGAATTTCTAAAGAATAGAATCAACAAGTATCTAAAAGGATTGAAAATCAATTGTTACAAGCCCAATTTCGTCAGAGACTTCATAAACATATTCTTGGGATTCTCAATGTTTCTAGTCTACAGAGACTACAATTGCCCAAGATAGAGGACAACAGAGTGGTGGCCAACCAGTGAATTTGATTCACCTATTTGATCAACTATCTACTACACTATTGGGGCCTAAAAGTAATGATCCCAAAAATATAGAAAATGCATATGAGGATCACGTGCTTAGAAAAAAATCAGAATGGAATAATTTATAGGGTTTAAGTGACATTAATGATATTTTTTACCAAAGTTTGTATCTTGTTTGCCCACAAACAAATAATACAAATAGCCACATGGCAGTAGAGAACCTGCACCAACAACCAGTTAATGAGAATCAATGCATTAAAGTAGAAAGATTGGATGAAGCAGAATCACAAGCTGAGTTTTGTTCGTCCAAAAATGCTCCTTGGGCACAAAACCAAGTCAACTAATGTGTTAGAGAAACCACAAGGGGAGGTAAAGTGTTTACTCATCGAATGTACAAAAGTTGTTGCTGGCAATCGTTAAGTGAAGGCAAGAGAATTGATAATAGAGTTGAAAAAATTTGTTTCAATATTTGGGGATCTAATGGAATGGTTAGGTGCATATATGCTAGAAGGTCTTGTAGCAAGGTTGCATTCTTCAGGAGGAAGGATTTATAGAGCCTTGAATTGTAAAGATCAGACCAGTTGTGAAATTCTTTCCTATATGCAAATTCTTTATGTTTTCCCTTATTTCAAATTTGGTTATATGGCTGCAAATGGTGCCATTGTAGAGGCATTCAAAGACAAAGATTACACATTATTGATTTTCAAATTGCCCTCATGTTCAGATTACTAGTGTTGATGACCCTGTAGCAAAATATGTTCGTGGTGAAGGACTGTGGTTGGTTGGAAAGAGATTATCAAAGCTTGCTGAGACCTATCAAGTTCCTATCGAATTGCATGCTTTACTTGTATTTGAAGCAAATGTTTATGCCAATATGCTTGATGTTCAGCCTTGGGAAGCATTGGCTATAAACTTCCCTTTATAGCTTCATCATATGCTCGATGAGAGTGTAAGCACAAGTAATCATCGTGATTGAATTTTAAGGATGGTCAAAGGTCTAGCTTCAAATATGGTAACACTAGTGGTGTAGGAAGCAAATACTAATACTGCACCTTTCTTTCCCAAGTTCGTGGAAACCTTAAGTTATTATTCTACTATTTTTGAATCTTTGGATGTGACTTTGCCAAGGGAAAGCAAAGATCGTGTTAGTGTTGAGGAACACTGATCATTGCCTATGAAGGTGTTGAACGGGTAGAAAGGCATGAACTTTTGGGTAAGTGGAGATCTCATCTAACCATGGCTAGATTTAAATCTTATCCTCTACGTTCACATGTGAACTCCACTATCAAATATCTTTTGGAGTCTTATAATGAGAACTAAAGGCTGGTAGAAAAGGATGATGCTCTCTATTTGGGATGGTTAGGCTAAGAATTGATTGTTGCTTCCGCTTGGAAGTTGTTTGTGATATGTGTAACATGTTCTCTAATAGTGAGGACCATCATTTTAAATGTGATCTGGGCAAAACCCGATGAAAACTATTCAGATACTCACCTCATATTGCAATGACAACACTTGTTTGCAACGAGAGAGTGGCTTAGCCCCAAGACTGCCAAAGCTTTTATGATGAGGTTGAAATTTTATAGTGTAGATTATTCACAAATATGTATTGAGAAAATATTACAATTGAAATGACAACTCCCCCTATCCCACATGATCTTTTCCCTGTTTATTTTGAATCATCTTTAAATCTGCCTTGATCTACCAATTGGAATATAAAAATTAGCCCAAAGACTTAATTTCAACGCCAAAAAAATAGAATTAAAATTGATAAACATTTTAATAAAATTCTATATATTTTTTTTACTCATTTTGTCAAACAGCTAACGTGCCTTGTGTATGCTTCCACATATTGGATACATATATATGAGAGCATTTGCCACTACAACAGCAAACAAAAATTCCCTTTCCATTATGATTTGATGGATGTTTGTACCCTCTTTAAAAGCTCTCATTTTTCCACAAGCTGGGAGAACGGTGGCAAAGATCATGCAGTTTGGCTTTACACTGCCAATTATATTTGCTTAAAAGTTTCATGCAGATTGGCAATGGATGACACTGGCATTGTATGATTATGATTAAAACATTGTCACCGTTTTTGTTTTGAAATGTGGGTTTTATGGCCATTTTTTATCTAACCAGACCAGACTTAGAATTTGAATGCAATCCCAATAAGTCTTCTCGCCATGAGATGAAAGAGGTAAAGAAATTGAATTTGGGGAAACTCCTTTCCAGTACATTCTTTTTCATGTACGCGTTGACAAGATGAGCTTCCAACACAGCTTCTTCGAAACTTCTTTTGATTTACGGTGGTCGATGGCATCTCTTCACTGTGGAGGAATTTAATGCCTCCAATGCTTCTATGCTTCTGCATAAATATTTAAAGCAAAAGCACTGAAAAGGTAGATTTCGTGGCAGGGCAAAGAAGATATTTACGGAATTTGAATAATAGAGAAAATGTCAAAGAGTGTGGAAGAGATTGAGTCAGGGTTTGAAGATTATTTACCAGTTCAGAGAACTTGGGGGAGGAGTTGTTTATGGCAAAGTTGTGCAATGGCTTCCGTCTGCTGGCCGATGCAGAGAAAGGCATGATAACTTTGTAGAGTTTGAATAACAATGCTCCTCTTTTGAGAGTGGAGGCGATAGATTGAAGATTTGAGCGATGACTGAAGACTGATTTCAATGGCGATGGAATTCTTGACCAAAATGGAGGAACGGTCACGATCATTTGGATTGTCTCGCATGTCTCCTCTTTCGATGACAAAATGAGCTGGGTGAAGCTCACATAGGGAACGCCTTCGACATAAGAATGCCTTCAGCATAAATATGTATATCTCTTAATATTTGTATAAATTTGAAAAGTAGGTGCTAAAAGAAATATATTTTTAAAAATATATATTTTAGTTCTTCTATATAAATATTCATAAATCAAATTTAATCTTTAAATTGATATAATTCTTTAAATATTGTATCAAATAATCCTAATTTTTATTGGACTAATAAAATCACCATACAATTTTAACGCATTCAAGTTGTGTGAATCTAGTTCTAAGATAGCTTCAACAATGTCATGTGCAACTCAAGTCTTATAAATAACACCCATTCAAGTTTAAATTCACATCCATGGCATTTCAAAGGGTTGAGCTAAATCACCTTGTCATTAATATTTAACAAAGATTTTTCTAAAGAACAAACTCAACTTCAACTATGCTACTAGGTATCTAGTTATCAAACTTAAAATCAACTAATCAATTTACGAAGGCTCTTTACTAAGAAATCACTTGCTCATCAATATTTGATGAATATTTATTCTAAGTAATAAGTCAACTTCAACTATGCTAGACATAGGTGTACCTAGTATGAATCAAACATAGAGTCAAATTAACCTTAACAAATTATAATATTTGCTAGTCTAGTAAACTTGCAAAAATTTGGGTCTAAGCCATTTCATGTCTTTGATTTTAAGTGTTATTAGACTTCAAAGTCGCTTTGTCATATCTCATCCATCGATTACAAAACAAATACTATTATTACAATACTTCAAAAGTAGATACTTGCCACTAATCCATAATTTTTTATTATATTTTGTTGTATAATAATTTCATTTTATCTTTTTAAATTGAAAAGAGAATATTTGACGAAATTCTCTATCTTTTCAAATTGAAAAGAAAACGTTTGATGAGGTTAAGGAAAAAATTATGATAAAATCTATTACAAACAAATAATATATCATCGAGAAAAAATTGAATATAATACCAATACCATAGATGTCTATGTAATGAGAACTATTACCATTATTGTGCAAATCAGAGATAGACCATGCTGCACTAAGCACACTCCCTCAAATAGAACTCCGACTACCTATTTCACTCTGCATCTCCACGAGGTCAAACTACATAGAAACAAAGGCAACCTCTTATCACCAACACATCTAACAGTCAACCCAATACGACTCTTCTTTGTAAATCTTTCTTGCTGTGCTCAAGCCGAGGGAAGATAAAGATCCACCATAGGAAGTGGAACATGTCTTTATTAAGGACGATCCACATTGTTCGAAGCCGAGGGAAGATAAAGATCCACAGGCAACGCAGCCTCACCGCAAAGAATCTGCAACACTTGTTTCATGCTAAGCCTCTTCTGTGGGTCAGGGTTTGAACACATGAGCCCCAATACAAGCACAATCTCGGCCTCGCCCTTATCATAATCCTCTCCAAGCTTCTGATCAACAGCATCCAGTAATCTCTTATTTGCATACAAATCCCTAACCCACTGAACCAAAATCACACCTTGAGCATCTACTTGTTTCCTTCCACAGGCAACCTCCAGCGTAAGAGCCCCAAAGCTGAACACATCTGTGTAAGGAGACGCCTTTCCAGAATGTATAAGCTCAGGTGCAATGTACCCCAGCGTGCCCACCACATGAGTAGTTTGGGGCTTTTCACTGTGGTCATATAACCTTGCCATCCCAAAGTCCCCCAATCGGCCGTTCTGATCACTGTCCAATAATACATTGCTGGATTTAATGTCCCTGTGTACCACACATTTTTCCCACTGCTCGTGTAAGTATAGCAGCCCGGCTGCTACATCTGTGAGAATTTTGTATCTCTGAGGCCATGTAAGATTCAATTTTGGACTGTACAAATTTCTTTCAAGGTTTCCGTTGGACATGTAGTCATAGACGATGAAGAGGCGCTTGTTTCTCCTGCCCCAGCCCCTGAGGTGTACCAGGTTCCGGTGTTGCAGCCGCCCAAGGCTGGAGATTTCTGCAATGAATTCTTTCATTCCTTCTGTGAAATCTTTTGTAATGCATTTCACGGCGACTTCTTCGCCGGAGGGCAGAGTGCCCCTGTAAACCCGCCCAAAGCTCCCATACCCCAGAAGATTGTCGTCACTGAAACCCTGCAATATAACACAGTGGTAAATCGCCTGTTCAGGATTCTGATTCCCATTAAAGAAAATAATTGTTGCATGCAAAAAGTTTGCAATGATCACAATTGTGAGACTTCAGGTACTTGGCCTGATTTCATCTCCTAGTTACTAGGCCTTTGGGCTGAAAGAAGGTCGCAGAAGCTCTCGGAAGATTCTGGTTAGAAAATGAGATTTGAATTGGAATCAACATCGAGAAAATACAATATACAGGAAATAAACTTATATCATGGACAGAAATGTAATTAGTCACTTGAAGCTAAGTCATCCTAGTTTGTTTACTTTGCCAATTAAATATGTGAGAAATTTAGTACAAGGACATTTTTAAATATTAAAAAATATGTTTGAATTGTGTTGAAGGTAAATAGAAGTTAAGCTGTGAAAGTCTTTTGTGCATGTAGTACGATATTCTTTCATTCGTATCTACCTTTGTGGCGAGGTTGAGTTCCCGGTAACTGAATCTATGTGGCCAATATTGCAGCTCCCATTTCTTGTAGAATTCTATGTAGTCAATCCTTTTGAGCCAATAAAATGTGCTTAAAATGAGTCCCAAGATGAGAATTGCCAAGCCTACTATAGTAATGGATATGAACTTTGTAGAATAGTAGAACTTGGGGATTTTGACATAAAAGGAAGGTAGATGCAACATGTTTAGATCTGGAGCCTTGCTGCTACCAGTTGCAAAGCTCCATGCCAAAATGTAATTGTCCTATGTTATAGTACCTGTTGATGCATGATAATTTAGTATTCTCTTGAAAAAAGGCATGTAAAGTTCACCTTTGCAATAAAAAAGTAAGTTATGATTTGTATACAATTTTTCCTCAATTGAATGTAAAATGAAACCTCTTAAACATAGGAGTGTTTTTACTTTTTAAGAGATACCAAAAATTTCTTGCTTAGTATAAGATATATACTTTGTCATTGCTTTTTCCTTCTTCCTAACAAATATTTGCTACTTATACTAGTTAGGCCTACTATAGAAAGTCAGTGTTTTGAAATTTAAACAAACAAAACTAGCAAGTGTAATTGGAAACATTCTAGCATCTTCAAGGGTGTGACAAAAGCCTTTGATACATATGTACTACATATATGACTAGATACACAAGGCATGCCAAAGATTTTAACAAAATGTCTCAATGATAGTGTCATTAAGTACAGTTTAATTGTTGGATATACTTTAGCCTTAAATGAATTTGTTGTCACAACATTGTAGACATAAGAAAATGAATGCTCTCACTTACATAGTTACATTCATTAATCTTTTCAAGAAAGGAAATTGAAAATACTCAGATAATATGAGAAGCTAGAGAATTTTGCTAGGCCCCAAACGGTTGGTAGATGCACTTTTGAGTTTCATGGCTATCCTAAAGTAAATCTTGGTCTAAATGCAACTATGAGATTCTTCTAGGAATAATGGACTAATTCTACCTAGTTACAACATGATCCATGGTAGTGTTATGTATATGTAATCAAATTAGATAATTGAATTGAGTCGAACTAAATATGTATTGGACTAGTCATAGATAGTTAATGCTTTTAAAATTAAAACTTCTAAACTTTCCAAATCATATATATCTGGCTGCAACCTTGTTTAATTATTTTTCTTCCAACATTTTGAGTCAACCTTATAAAACACTCTTGAGGGATATATCTATCAATGAAGTGGTTCCATTTGACACAATTATTATGGGATAATTTATCATGTAGATTATTGTAAAGTTGATTTATTATTTATGAAAATTTAATTTGAATTCTTGGTAATTGTAAATTCCTTTCAAACTTAAGATATTAATAGCAAATGTTTCAAAAAAAATTAATGCATTTTGTGATAATTTGGAAAGGTTTAAAATCCCAACTCACTGTGATTGAGTTTATTAGAATTATTAAGTTAGGAAAGCTTAAAATTTTGATCATAGGTTCTAGTATATGCAATAAATAACCCTTGATTTTTATGGGTTTGAATGAAAATTATTTACTTCTTTTATGTGTAGATAAAATATAAATTGATATTGATTGTTTGACTATTAAATAAATGTATAAATAAATCATAAAAAATATCTTATTAAAATTTAGTAAATGATGTCCTTAGAAACATTTTTTATCTTCTCACTTGAAGAAACCAACAAATAACAAACATTTTCCAAAATCACTTTTTTAAGGTGAAGACTCAAAATTATTGAAAAGATTACATTACCATGAAAAAGCAAATAAAACAAAAACAAATAAAAACAATAACTCTCAACAAAAGAAATAAATCATTTCAAATCAATAAAAAAATAAAAACATAAAGCTATTACTCCTAAATAATGGGTTGCTTGAATTTTAAAGATTCTGAATTTGACTAAATAAACATTTTCTTCAACATTTAGAATCATAATTTATGATCCCTCATCAGAATATTCTCTATTCTGATTTTTTATTATTTTTTATTTAACTAAGCCTACATTGAGTGATGCAAAACGTTACCTGTAGACGCTGAAAACCCCACGTACATGCGGTCTTGTATAATCCCATCCAAATCCAAATCTTTCTTCGACACCAGGGCTTTCTGCGGCCTCGCCCCTCCGCCCGCTGCAATACTTATGTCGAGCTGCTTCGAGTCGCCGTTGTAGTCGATCCAGGCCCTTATATTATGCCCGCTCTTGAGATTAATGGGCGTCAAAGTGTTCCCTTGCCAGTAACCAGCAGGTTCTGCCACAACCGACTTGACGCCGTTGAGATCGATTCCCACATGGTTGCTGTCCTTGTCTTCCACGCTTACGCTCTCACTCGTGTCGAACTCTACAGCAAAAAGATGGTTGTAGTCTTTGCCGTTGCTGGAGTAGTTGACGAGGCCTAAGTACTGACTGGCGATGGCGCCGTTCAGAGCGGTGGAGGGCGTCATGATGAAGCAGAGCCCATGGCCGCCGCCGGACCGCGGGTGCGGAACAATGGCGAATATGAAGGTTGTGCTGAATGAGATTACCGAGCCGTTTCTTTTCATGGGGACGGCCTTGTCAAAATAGGCACGGCCAATGAGGCTCTGGGAGTGATTAGTGAGGCGGATTGCCTTGGAGTGTATTGAGGTACCTGCAACATATTTTACTCTGCTCGTGGCGTTGAACTGGTTGAATATGAAACTGGTATTCTGATGGCCATCCTCTGCAGTGGTGAAAGAAGAGGAAGCGGCCACCAGTAGAAATATTAGCAGGCACAGTATCTGGTAACTAGCCATCGAGTACCTTGTATTGTACCTGCGTCTTCAAAGAAGAGAAGAAGAAACGACCTTGTATTGTACCTGCGTTCCGCAACTGTCGCGTAAGCTTGGAAAATTAAGAAATTTAAGCATCTCAGGGCCCCTCCGCAATTGGTGTGCTCAAATATTGTTGAATCCTGTGAAAGATTGATGGGACGGAGATTTTTCAAAATGTGTAAGGGGTCCACAGCTAGAGAAAATTTGTGTGATTTCAATTTCGAAGGTAGGTGAGGAATAGATAAGAAAGGAATTGTTTTTGAATTATTATTTTTTTTAATTAAATGGGTCAACAATGGATTATGTAAATTGATTTAATATAAAATATTAATATGGAATGTATTATGTATGGTTTTGCTCTTGTTTAGTTTGTGTATTTAGTGGAGATATAGATTTTGAAATAGTATTGTTTTTGTTGGGTAGGGTAATAAAGTTGTTAGAATATATTGAGTTGTGATCTTAAATAGCTCTAAATTATGAACAATGTGCTTGACCATATTATATTGGGTTCACACCATTGATTTGATAGTTGAAATAGTAGTTGGAGTGAAGGTTGATAGCTATTAGATTGTATATATAGTGTACTTTTATAGTAGTTGTGAGTCATTAGAGTAGTTGTTAGTCATTAATTATCGATGATGTAAATTCTTACTAGTTTTTTTTTGCACTAAATTAATAAAATGATATTAGATAATATCTAGCACATGGTTTCAATAAGTGTGAATCAAATTTTGTAAATATATAAATAAGTAGGTATATTCAACGCAAGTGTTTTCTAAAAAGTCAATAATTAAATCCACATATGCAACAAATTATAGCATAATACTACACAAGTAATCAAATAAGAGCTTGTGTGTCATGCTTGTGTTTGTCTCTAAAGGTGGTGAAGGCATGTGTTAGGTGAAAAGTCCCTCATTTGGTCAATTAAGCTCTAAAGGATCTACACAAGTTTTGATTCATTACGGTTGTTTGTGCCTTGTGGGAGATTAGAATGGGTTGCACTTTGAGTTTATTGTAGCATGTAGCTAAGATATTATTTTAACATTAAATTCCTAGGTGTATCAAATGTGGAACCCCACAATTGGTTAAAAGTAAAATAATGGTGGACCCATGGTGATTTTTTTTTAGTTACAATAAGATATATGTGGTTGTTTCTTACTAATTGTGGCCAATTTTGGAATGTGGGGGATCAACTTACCCTTCCATTTTCAATCATGCACAATCTGCCAACAAATTGATATTTGGGTTTATTTAACAAATACCATTGATCATGTTGGATGTTAATGCAATGATATGACAACATCAAAAAATATAAATGAAGACATATTGGGATTAGATCGCATACACCTTGTAATTTCCCATTTTCTTTCTAATTTGTATTAATTATGTGCCCTATTGGAATGGCCATCCCACTTTGTAATATACACTTAACAAGTTGTAAATAGCATTTACTCTCATGAAAGTTTATTGGTCTAACTTTAACACTTGTAAGGTGTAAAAAATGTTACCTTGGTAAATAGCATAGATAGAGGGAATTAGGTGTGGATTATTAGATCAAGGAGGCTCTTTATCCATCACACAAAATCATCTTGGGAAGAAGTAGATTTGTCCAAGATTTTGTACTAATTTGAGAAGCATATTTGCCCATGGTTTTAGCAAATGGTATTGGAAACTATTCTTGGTTACTAGTTTTAAACATGCCTAGATATTAAATGCAACTCTTGGTGGTCTTAAGGAGTGTTAGTGGAAGATAGGGATATTCTACAAGATTCTACCTAAAGAGAGATGGTGACTTCAATCTTTCATAGGGTTATGTTGTCTAATTGTTGTCACATGATGTTATCTTATTGCTTGTTATTGTAACATTGCACCATGTTTGTGGATGTATGGTTGCAATGTTGTTGGTCCATTCACATGGTGGAGAGAAACTATTAGAGGCATGGGTTGTGGGTGGATTATTCATGAATCCAATGGTTAAAGATATCATTTTGCATTCTCCTAATAAAGTACCATAACTTTATAAGTGTTATAAATGTCATGTTATTAAATAATGCAATGTGTGTATATATTAATTATATAATATGCTATCTCTATTGATTACTATTTAGATATGTTCCTTCTTGCATTATTTCTCTCATGGGATTAATATAGGAATTGTGTGTTTACTTTCACTAGTATTGGAACTTTATTTTGAGTTCTTGATACAAGCTAGGAATAGTTCCTTTCATTTGGTATCATATTGGTTGTAGGAGGATTATCTTCTTGTGATATTAATCCCTATTTGACTAAAATCTTTGCATAGGTGAAATTTATTTTTAGGAATAGATAATGGAAACACAACCAAATGAAGATTGAGATTATAGTTTGGAGAATCTAATTGCATGTTGGTGCATGTTTTAGATTTGGTCTATTGGTTACCAAAAATCTCAATATTCCCTTGTCATTGGTACAATATGTCGAGGTATTAATTCACTAACATGTAAGATGCTATAACAACTCCTTAGTGTTTTCCATTGATGTGTAATTGTTCATGTGGTGACTTGGAGGCTCATGAATAGATGTTAGGAACATGGTGTGGATTTATGAATTTTTTAATTTACTAACAATAGACCTATGAGATTTCATCATCTAAAATATTTATTTGGTGTATTTATATTTTTTAATATTTTAGGTGTGTTAACATATCCATATTTGTAGGTATGGGTTTTGTAGTTTTCTACTTAGAAAATTTATGGGTTGTCGATTTTTGGATGAATTTCTTACAAAGGGGTTTTTGGATAGATATATTTTCAGTTTTTTATTTCTTCCTAGGTTCATAAATTATTGAAAGTTCCAAGTTGTAGATTTTTTAGCATATTAGATTTGAATGTATTTTTAGGTCTAATGTTTCTGCCATCAAAAGAATTGTCATGTTTCTCAAGGGATACCTTAAGTTGTTTCTATCCTCATATCTTGGAGGACATGAAGTTTGGAATTTTTTCTTGGAAAAAAAGGATACTAGAAGTAGCCTTGGGAAGGACTTAAGCTATCATGCTCATGTAGTTTTAGGTAAGTAGATTTTCTTTTTAATTGTTTTCTCAAGCCATTGACCCTTGGAGGGTGGAGAGTCAAAATTAGTGCCAAAGTTTTACATCAAGTTGTTGCTAGCATGACAACTTGGAGGTCGAGGAATCCCAAAAATAGAAACAAAGGAAAGGAGTTATCGCTATGGAAATATCTCATAGAGTTTTAGATTCTATATTTAAATTCCTCTCAACAAAATATGTAATTTTAAAAAATAAAACCTAATTTTGAGTTCATATAAGAAATTTATGTCTTATAGAAGTTTCAACATGAGATTCCTATAATGTTAACAATCATCTAAGTGACACTTTTAGGGATAGGGAGACCCATATATGTCACCTTGGTGAGCATTCAGATGTCAAGGGAGACCCTAAATCATCTTCATGGTGATATTTCATGGTTCTTGGAAGGTGAGGGAAATGATTACTGCCCCAATAACATTTGAAGTGACTTGGAAGGAAAAATTTCAAGGTTTTTCTATGGCCTTTCCTCAAGTTGCATAGCATATTTCTTTTGAGCTTTTCTTTCGTAATAATACCTTGGTAAATGTCCCATAGGGATAGGGGACATGAATTACTTTTACATATAAATCTCCAAATCACTTTTTAATGGGCTTTACAATGGTATTGGTTGAGTTAGAAAATGTATGATTTTTAGGTTTTTAAGGGCATGAACCATTCTACTATGGGAAGCTCTAGATCACTCTTCAATGGGAGTTTTGGCAAAAATAGTGGTTGAATGTGAAATCTACTAGTTAGAGACATATGGTCTTTAGGGTATTCAAAGGATGTGGACTTTGCTACATGGTATACTTGGATAAGGATTTAATGGGAGTTTTGTGTAGAGACATAGTTTGTCGTGGTAGGTTATCTTCTTGGTTTAAAGATCTAGTATTTTTAATTTTCCTTTTGGGAGTTCCTAGGAATATTTTTTATTTGTATTTCTTTGATTGTGTAATACTACAAGCTAGATCTTTAGATTTAAGGAGATGTGTATCATAGTGCAATAGGTAGATTTACAAAAAAAATGTGTGAGCTTTATTAATGATGTATCATGATGCCATGGTAGCTCTAGAATAATTTTAGTGGAAAATTTTATAGTGATGTGTCATGGTGCCATAGATAGCTCTGAAACAACTTTAATGCACACACTTTAATAGTAACGGGGTAGTGTGCCATGGGAAGCTCTAAAAGACTTTTATTGTGATTTTTGGCATGATATGGGTGTAAACCATGATACTATAATAAGCTTGTGGGTTCCTTTAGTAATTGTGTAGTGAGATTTTTGGTGGTGGCTTGAGTTGAGTAAGGTTAAATATCTCCTAAGTGTTTAGAGATGAAGTGTTGAGATAGTGACTCTTGATGAGGTTTCATTAGAAAGATTGGGGATTCTACACCTATAATTGGATGTGAATCACATACACTCATTGTAGAATGATTTATAGGCTTATGCCACTTTTTATTCAAATACATTCTAGTTTTCCTTTAAATATTCTCATGTAAATGTCTTGAATTGCGGTGTCAACTTTGAGGACATAACTATTTTGGGCTATAAAGGTGGCTCGAAGGACTAGTTTAAGGAGTATAAGTGATGATTATCAAATCTAGTCTTATTCCTTGGGTGTGCAAAAATATATTAGTTGGATGTGTAGGTGACTAGTTGTGACTATTTAATTCCAGTTGTGGAGGTTGACTATGTGATGATTAATCAAGCTATTTTAGAGGATTATTTGACTTTTGTGTCTATGCTTGAATATAAAGTTGAAGAAGGAAAAAATAGCTATTTTATACAATAGTTCTAGTCTATCATCACCTTGGTTGGGGAGCTTATCTTTTATGTGTTGGGATGTGGAGGATGAGAGCATTTTGGATGATTTGGTGATCACCTCGATGGCTATTACAAATGCTTTGATGAAGCTTGAGAGCACAAGGGAATTGTAGCATGGTTTTACTCCTTGATAGTTGTTTTATTTATATTGGTACTCCCTTTTACCAAGGTAATGAAAAGTGGGAGAATATTTGTATTAGGTGTCGTTCACCCATGTCCACAATTGTAATGAGAATCACATTTTGTAATTTATTCTAGATAAGTTGTAAGTGGAATTTATTGTGATGTAAATTTCTTGATGTGACTTTGACACATGTAAGGTGTGAAAAGATGTTATATTGGTTAAAGAGTATGGATGAGAGAATTAGGTGTGGAATCTCAAACTAAGGAGGATCTTTGGCCAATCCATGAGACCATCTTGGGAAGAGGTGGATTATTATCTTTAGCAGATGGTATTGGAAACTATCCTCAGTTTTCAATTTCTCACATGCCTATATATTAGATGCATGTGTTGGTGGTTTTACATGGTATGGGTGGAAGGTAGGGTTATGCTTCCAAATCCCACCTAGAGAGAAGGTAACTTTACTCTTTATTTGGGTTATTATATTTGATTTTTACCACAAGATGTTCTCTTATTTCTCACCACTATGAGTTTGCACCATGCCCATGGATGTATGGTTGGGATGCTCTAGCTTGTTTACATGATGAAGAGTAGCTATTAGAGGCAATTTTTGTGGATATATTTTCTTCATGAAACTAATGGTTGAAGATATCCTTAAACTTTTGATAAAGCAGTATAACTATATCAACACATTATTAAATAATATGTAGCATGCTTTGGAGGGTAGGTTTTTCCCTTTGGGTTTCCAAGATGTATTTTGTGTAATGTGTTTTCTTGTATAGCTAAAATTTGGATATATTCCTTTGTTCATTATTTCTCTCATGCAATTATTGTAGGCATTATTTGTTTCCTTTTAATTAAATTAAAGCTTTATTTTGAGTTACTAATACTAGTGATATCTTTGAAATAGTTCATTTCAATGCATAGCTAGTTAAAAACACTTGGACATGGAGAACAAATGAGGTGTTTGCACATGAATCCTAGTGGGACTTGATGACATAGTAAGTGGTGGGATCAAGATGAAGCACCCTTTTCCCTATAAGAGTATGTCTATTCACTGTAGGAATTTTAGGCTTGCAAGGGATCAAGTTTCTCTTCCATTTATAACTCACCACAATTTGCTAATTATTAATTAAAAAAATGCTTTCTTTTTTAGTTGTAGATTTTAGAAAATATTTAGAAGTGTTAAGTGATGTGATTTATTAGGGTTTTACAAGGGTGTGTGCAAGAAGTTGAGTTCACTTTTTGGCCAAAAAGTGGAAGTGTTTTCCCTGATTTCTCAGAATGTCACATTTGACTTTAAAATTTGAAGCACGTAGAGATGGAATCTTAAAAAAGTCACTAATCATAAAATGTAGTACTTGGAGTCTAGTTTCCAAATATATAATTCATTTTAATACCCAGATGATAAAAAATGATTTTGAATAGGCATGTCTAAAAACCACTGTTTAAAAGTGAATTTTTTTAACCATACCATGCACATGTATGTCATCCATATTTTGACTTAAATAATTATATTTTTCTAAATCCGTTTGGGAAAAAAATTGTAACACACTGAAGAATGCTCACGATATTTTAAAAAAATATTTTTTTGTTAATTTTTAAAAAATTCTTTATGCATTTCATGCTAACATTTGGAAAAATTCAAAAGTATCAGTTATAGGACATTACAACAAAACACACATGAAACTCAAATCAATACTTGAATGACAATCTTTGTAGCGTAAGCTCAACTTCAACTATCATTTTACCCAATTGAAATACCACTACTATGTGCTTGGCATGGCAAACCCATCATGCAATTCCACCATCGAGTCTTAAAAGTGGAAACAACACTAAGGGTGCACACTAATACCCTTTTTGCCTCAAGAAAGTCCCTCATGACACATGCCTAGATAAATTATATCCAACAAAGAACATAATGGTGTGTACAAGGCCTAGCTCTACCAATATAGAATTCTACCTAAATCTTAAAACATGACTTAATTGTTGAAAATGTGCACCCATCTTATACTTGCCTAACAAAGACTCTAGTGGCACACCCAACACCTTTCAACCTGGAAAATACCCCAACAATGTATGCCAACCTCAATTTAACCTGTTGGAGAATGCCAAAAGGTGGCACCTATATTTAGTTGGTTGGACATGAAAGCAAAAAAGAAGAAGAAGATCTAAAGCATTAAACCTCAAGTTCATTCCTTTAGGTTGAAAGAACTATGGGAAGAGAGAGATTGAACCTTTTGCACAATTGGGATAGTGGAAATAGAAAAGCATTTTATTTTGGAATTTAAAGCTTACAATGACATCCAGGCCAAGTATGCAAGTAATTTTGGGGGCTCTTGTTGTTATACACACCTCCAATTCTCTTTGTTATTTGATAGATGCATTTCTAAAACATTTCTCAAATCACTAATGTTGGGAGGAATTATATTGCTTAAAAAGTTCCTATCAAGCCTCATCACCTTAATGATTTTGAAACTTTAGTACCAATATACAATGATCCAATATTGACAATTTTTACCTATCAAACAAAGAAACTCAAAGACTTCTCCACATAATAGTTCCACTTTATTTGCAACCTCTACAACGTCTTTCCCAATCCATTCTTAATAACTAGATTTTAATTGACTTCTAACTTTGAAGGTGGTATATAGACTAAAAGAACATTGAAGGTGTGAAGACCAACTTCCTCGTAAATCTTATGGCACCTTTCCCTACATTGAACTTAATGTTGCTAGCTAATTGAATCTTTTGGTGAACATTGTTACTCTTTTCTTAATATACTTTCAATAACATCAACCCTTCAATGAACCCTATAATTAATTATTTAGATTTGAAACTTAATATTATGATTTTTTACTATTATTAAAGTTTTGCATAATCATTTAGTTGATTCTCCTTTTAGTGTGAAACCCATAATATCTTGTATAGGTACCAAAACATGGTTATATAATTTCTTTTATTGTTGTTTGATATATGTCTATAGTTGAGTTGCAAGTTCCATTTGATGTTTGGTTGTGTCAAGTTATGAGATAATTGTGCTAAACCTTAAAGGTCATAGCAATGCTTACATAAATAATTGAGTTAGATTGTGTTATGTTGAGTATGTGAATGTTAATCCTAATGAAGGAAAAACTCTTAAGGTGTTCCTTTTTGTGTTATTTCTATTTTGGGACCCCAACCCAAGTACTTATTAGTAGGGCACTTGTGAAAAGGTGTGCAAATATTGCCTCAAGGTTTTAAAAAGGGTACTTTTGGGGGCTTTTGAAAAGAGTTCCTATGCATGAAGGCACATGTTCTTCGCTGAAGACACCAAGTCTGCCCATGAATTTCTAAAAGTGTTGGATGGAGAAATCAATTCTAAATTTATACAAATATGTATATCCCCTAATACTTTTATAAATTTGAAAAGTAGGTGCTAAAAGAAATACACTTTTTAAAAGTATATATTTTAAAATTAATTTGTGTATATAAATGTTCGTAAGCCACATTTAATCCTTAAATTGATATGATACTTTAAATATTGTATCAAATAATCCTAATTTTTATTAGACTAATAAAATCACCATCCAATTTTAACACATTCAAGTAGTGTGAATCTAGTTCTAAGATAGCTTCACCAATGTCATATGCAACTCAAGTCTTATAAATAAAACTCATTGAATTTTAAAAATCACATGCATGACATTCCAAAGGGTTGAGCTAAATCACCTTGTCATTAATATTTAACAAATATTTATTCTAAGCAACAAGCTCAACTTCAACTATGCTACTAGGTATCTGGTTATCAAACTCAAAATCAACTAATTAATTTACAAAGACTCTTTACTAGAAAATCACTAGCTCATCAATATTTGATGAGTATTTACTCTATGGAATAAGCTCAACTTCAACTATGCGGTATGAATCAAACTGACCCCTAACAAATTATAATATTTGCTAGCCTAGTAAAATTGCCATACATTTAACTTGTAAAAATTTAGAATGTTATTAGATTGACTTCATAATCACTTTGTCATATCTCATCTATCGATTACAAAACAAATACTATTATTACAATACTTCAAAGATAAGTACTTCCCACTAATCCATACTTTTATTATATTTTATTGTATAATAATTTCACTCTATCTTTTTAAATTGAAAAGAGAATCTTTGAAAATCTCAGCGTATGCTGCTTGGCTTTTTTAGGAATATTTTAAAGTTCTTGGTCCCATGGATTTAATCTTGCAATTCTGCTTAAAATTTTAAACTCCAAAATTTAAGGAATGAACTGTAGTGCTTTGATAAAAAATAATAAATAAATAAAAATTCTTTCATTTTTATTTTCTAATAAGAATTGAAAATTTTAGATGAGAGACAAGTGGTATAAAAAACTCCTAAGCTATAGGGGCAATTTCTATCCCCACCCCAATTTCCCCAGAAATATTCATTCCTATACTGTAGGGGTTCCTATTTTTCTGGAAAAGATTCCAATTAATCCCATAGCATGATTTTTTTTCTTCCATGGAACCTCCTGCTCCATGGAAATAGAAGCCCAAGGCCCCCCATGGGACCATGCAGTAAGGGCGATCCACATTGTTCATAGCTGAGGGGAGATAAAGATCCACAGGCAAAGCAGCCCTACAACAAAGAATCTGCAACACTCGGTGGATCAGGGTTTGAACACATGAGCCCCACTACAAGCACAATCTCAGCCTCGCCCTTATCATAATCCCCCCCCAAGCCTCTGATCAACAGCATCCAGTAATCTCTTATTTGCATACAAATCCCAAACCCACTCAACCAAAATCACACCTTGGGCATCTACAGGTTTTCTTCCGCAGGCAACCTCCAGAATAAGAGCCCCAAAGCTGAACACATCTGTGGAAGGAGAAGCCTTTCCAGAATGTATAAGCTCAGGCGCAATGTACCCCAGCGTGCCCATCACATGAGTAGTTTGGGGTTTTCCACGGTGGTCATATAACCTTGCCATCCCAAAGTCTCCCAATCGGCCGTTCTGATCACTGTCCAATAATACATTGCTGGATTTAATGTCCCTGTGTACTACACACTTTTCCCACTGCTCATGTAAGTATAGCAGCCCGGCGGCTACATCTGTGATAATTTTGTATCTCTGAGGCCATGTAAGATTCGATTTTGGACTGTACAAATTTCTTTCAAGGTTTCCGTTGGACATGTAGTCATAGACGATGAAGAGGCGCTTGTTTTTTCTGCCCCAGCCCCTGAGGTGTACCAGGTTCCGGTGTTGCAGCCGCCCAAGGCTGGAGATTTCTGCAATGAATTCTTTCATTCCTTCTGTGAAATCTTGTGTAATGCATTTCACGGCGACTTCTTCGCCGGAGGGCAGAGTGCCCCTGTATACACACCCAAAGCTCCCATACCCCAGAAGATTGTCGTCCCTGAAACCCTGCAATATAACACACTGGTAAATCCCCTGTTCAGGATTCTGATTCCCATTAAAGAAAATAATTGTTGCATGCAAAAAGTTTGCAATGATCACATGTGTGAGACTTTAGGTACTTGGTCTGATTTCATTTCCATAGTTACTAGGGATTTGGGCTGAAAGCAGGTCGCAGAAGCTCTAGGAAGATTCTGGTTAGAAAATGAGATTTCAATTGGAATCGAACATCAAGAAACTACTATATACAGGAAATAAACTTATATTATGGACAGAAGATATGTAGTTAGTCACTTTAAGCTAAGTCATCCTAGTTTGTTTACTTTGCCAATTAAATATGTGAGAAATGTAGTAAAAGGACATTTTTAAACAGTAAAAAAATGTTTGAATTGTATTAAGGTAAATAGAAGTTAAGCTGTAAAAGTCTTTTGTGCATGTGGTACAATATTCTTTCATTCGTATCTACTTTTGTGGCGAGGTTGAGTTCCCAGTAACCAAATCTATGTGGCCAATATTGCAGCTCCTATTTCTTGTAGAATTCTATGTAGTCAATTCTTTTGAGCCAATAAAATGTGCTTAATATGAGTCCCAAGATGAAAATTGCCGAGCCTACTATAGTAATGGATATGAACTTTGTAGAATAGTAGAACTTGGGGATTTTGATATAAAAGGAAGGGAGATGCAAGATGTCTAGATCATGAGCCTTGTTGCTACTAGTTGTGAAGCTCCATGCCAAAATGTAATCCTCCTCAGTTATAGGGGAATTCCCTGTTGATGCAAGATAATTCAGTGTTCTCTTGAAAAAAGGCATGTAAAGTTCACCTTTACAAAAATAAATTAAGATATAATTTTTATACAAATTTTCCTCAATTGAATGTAAAATGGTATTAGAATCTATAAACAATTACATTAGAAACCTCTTAAATATGAGAGTGTTATTACCTTTTAAGAAATATCAAAAATTTCTTTCTCAGTATAAGATATATACTTTGTCATTGTTTTTTCTTTCTTTCTAGCAAATATTTGCTACTTATACTAGCTAAGCCTATCTATATAAAGTCAAATAGTTTTAAAATTTATGCAAACAAAACTAGCAAGTGTAATTGGAAACATTCTAGCATCTTCAAGGATGTGGCAAAAGCCTTTGATACATATGAATACTACATATATGACCATACACAAGCCATGTCAAAGGTTTTAACAAAATGCCTCGTTGAGAAAGTGTCATTGAGTACAATTTAATTGTTGAATATACTTCGATCTTAGATGATTTTTTTGTCGCAACACTATAGACATAAGAAAATGAATGCTCTCACTTGCATAGTTAGATTCATTAGCCTTTTCTAGAAAGGAAATTGAAATACAAGGATAAAATGAGAAGGTAGAGAATTTTGCCAGGCCCCAAACCACTTAGTAGATGCACTTTTGAGTTTCACATGGCTACCCTAAAGTAAATCTTGGTCTGATGCAACTATGAGATTCTTCTTGGAACAATGGACTAATTGTACCTAGTCACAAAGTTATCCATCGTAGTGTTATGTATATGTAATCAAATCAAGCAATTGAATTGAGTCGAACTAAATATGTATTGGACTAGCCATAGATGATTAATAATTTTAATTAAAACTTCTTAGAAAACTTAAAATTTTCAAATCATATATTTGGCTACAACCTTGTTTAATCCTTTTTCTTCCAACATTTCAAGTCAACCTTATAAAACACTTGTGAGGGATATATCTATCGATGAAGTGGTTCCATTTGAAACAAGTATTATGGGATAATTTATCATGTAGATTATTGTAAAGTTGATTATTTATGACAATTACTTTTGAATTCTAGATAATTCTAAATTCCTTTCAAATTTAAGATTATTAATAGCAAATGTTTCAAATGAAACTTATGAATGTTGTGATAATTTGGAAAGGTTTAATCTCAATTCATTACGATTGAGTTTATTAGGATTATTAAGTTAGAAAAACTTAAAATTTTGGTCATAGGTTTTAGTATATACAATAAATAACCTTCAATTTTATGGATTTGAATGGAAATTATTTATTACTTTTATGTATAGAATATAAAATGTTATTGATTGTTTGACTATTAAACTATTTAATATTTAAACTTGAAGTAGGCTATATTGAGTGATGTTGCGCAACTAGAAAATGGAAACATTACCTATAGACGCTGAAAACCCAACGTACATGTGGTCTTCTATAATCCCATCCAAATCCAAATCTTTCTTCGACACCAGGGCTTTCTGTGGCCTCACTTCCCCCACCGCTGCAATACTTATGTCCAGCTGCTTCGAGTCGTCGTCGTAGTCGATCCAGGCCCTTATATTATGCCCACTCTTGAGATTAATGGGCGTCAAAGTGTTCCCTTGCCGGTAACCAGCAGGTTCTGCCACAACCGACTTGAGGCCATTGAGATCAATTCCCACATGGTTGCTGTCATTGTCCTCCACGCCTACGCTCTTAATCATGTCGAACTCTACAGCAAAAATATGGTTGTAGTCTTTGTCGTTGTTGGAGAAGTTGACGAGACCTAAGTATTGATTGGCGATGGTGCCGTTCAGAGTGGTGGAGGGTGTCATGATGAATCAGAGCCCATTGCCGCCGCCGGAGCGCAGGTGCAAAACAATGGCAAATATGAAGGTTGTGTTGAATGAGATTACCGATCTGTTTCTTTTCATGGGGACGACCTTGTCAAAATAGGCACGACCAATGATGCACTTAGAGTGATTTGTG
>VDFB02303033.1:88785-113336 GCA_007258455.2 Sequoia sempervirens | reverse complement strand
GAATCATAATTTATGATCCCTCATCAGAATATTCTCTATTCTGATTTTTTATTATTTTTTATTTAACTAAGAATCAACACCTTAGCTATTAGCTTTCTAAACTAAAGAGTAGCCTAAATTGAGTGATGCTGAGTAGCTAGAAAAGGAAAACGTTACCTGTAGACGCTGAAAACCCAACGTACGTGCGGTCTTGTATAATCCCATCCAAATCCAAATCTTTCTTCGACACCAGGGCTTTCTGCGGCCTCGCCTCTCCGACCGCTGCAATACTTATGTCGAGCTGCTTCGAGTCGCCGTTGTAGTCGATCCAGGCCCTTATATTATGCCCGCTCTTGAGATTAATGGGCGTCAAAGTGTTCCCTTGCCAGTAACCAGCAGGTTCTGCCACAACCGACTTGACGCCGTTGAGATCGATTCCCACATGGTTGCTGTCCTTGTCTTCCACGCTTACGCTCTCACTCGTGTCGAACTCTACAGCAAAAAGATGGTTGTAGTCTTTGCCGTTGCCGGAGGTGTTGACGAGGCCTAAGTACTGACTGGCGATGGCGCCATTCAGAGCGGTGGAGGGCGTCATGATGAAGCAGAGCCCATGGCCGCCGCCGGACCGCGGGTGCGGAACAATGGCGAATATGAAGGTTGTGCTGAATGAGATTACCGAGCCGTTTCTTTTCATGGGGACGGCCTTGTCAAAATAGGCACGGCCAGTGAGGCTCTGGGAGTGATTAGTGAGGCGGATTGCCTTGGAGTGTATTGAGGTACCTGCAACATATTTTACTCTGCTCGTGGCGTTGAACTGGTTGAATATGAAACTGATATTCTGATGGCCATCCTCTGCAGTGGTGAAAGAAGAGGAAGCGGCCACCAGTAGAAATATTAGCAGGCACAGTATCTGGTAACTAGCCATCGAGTACCTTGTATTGTACCTGCGTCCTCGAAGAAGAGAAGAGGAAACGACCTTGTATTGTACCTGCGTTCCGCAACTGTCACGTAAGCTTGGAAAATTAAGAAATTTAAGCATCTCAGGGCCCCTCCGCAATTGGCGTGCTCAAATATTGTTGAATCCTGTGAAAGATTGATGGGACGGAGATTTTTCAAAATGTGTAAGGGGTCCACAGCTAGAGAAAATTTGTGTGATTTCAATTTCTAAGGTAGGTGAGGAATAAATAAGAAAGGAATTGTTTTTGAATTTTCTTTTTTCTTTTAATTAAATGGGTCAACAATGGATTATGTAAATTGATTCAATATAAAATATTAATATGGAATGTATTATGTATGGTTTTGCTCTTGTTTAGTTTGTGTATTTAGTGGAGATAAAGATTTTGAAATAGTATTGTTTTTGTTGGGTAGGGTAATAAAGTTAGAATATATTGAGTTGTGATCTTAAATAGCTCCAAATTATGAACAACGTGCTTGACCATATTATATTGGGTTCACACCATTGATTTGATAGTTGAAATAGTAGTTGGAGTGAAGGTTGATGGCTATTAGATTGTATATATAGTGTACTTTTATAGTAGTTGTGAGTCATTAGAGTAGTTGTCAGTCATTAATTATCAATGACGTAAATTCTTACTAGTCTTTTTTTGCACTAAAGTAATAAAATGATATTAGATAATATCTAGCACATGGTTTCAATAAGTGTGAATCAAATTTTGCAAATATATAAATAAGTAGGTATATTCAACGCAAGTGTTTTCTAAAAAGTCAATAATTAAATCCACATATGCAACAAATTATAGCATAATACTACACAAGTAATCAAATAAGAGCTTGTGTGTCATGCTTGTGTTTGTCTCTAAAGGTGGTGAAGGCATGTGTTAGGTGAAAAGTCCCTCATTTGGTCAATTAAGCTCTAAAGGATCTACACAAGTTTTGATTCATTATGGTTGTTTGTGCCTTGTGGGAGATTAGAATGGGTTGCACTTTGAGTTTATTGTAGCATGTAGCTAAGATATTATTTTAACATTAAATTCCTAGGTGTATCAAATGTGGAACCCCACAATTGGTTAAAAGTAAAATAATGGTGGACCCATGGTGATTTTTTTTTAGTTACAATAAGATATATGTGGTTGTTTCTTACTAATTGTGGCCAATTTTGGAATGTGGGGGATCAACTTACCCTTCAATTTTCAATCATGCACAATCTGCCAACAAATTGATATTTGGGTTTATTTAACAAATACCATTGATCATGTTGGATGTTAATGCAATGATATGACAACATCAAAAAATATAAATTAAGACATATTGGGATTAGATCTCATACATCTTGTAATTTCCCATTTTCTTTCTAATTTGTATTAATTATGTGCCCTATTGGAATGGCCATTCCACTTTGTAATATACACTTAACAAGTTGTAAATAGCATTTACTCTCATGAAAGTTTCTTGGTCTAACTTTAACACTTGTAAGGTGTAAAAAATGTTACCTTGGTAAATAGCATAGATAGAGGGAATTAGGTGTGGATTATTAGATCAAGGAGGCTCTTTATCCATCACACAAAATCATCTTGGGAAGAAGTAGATTTGTCCAAGATTTTGTACTAATTTGAGAAGCATATTTGCCCATGGTTTTAGCAAATGGTATTGGAAACTATTTTTGGTTACTAGTTTTAAACATGCCTAGATATTAAATGCAACTCTTGGTGGTTTTAAGGAGTGTTAGTGGAAGATAGGGATATTCTACAAGATTCTACCTAAAGAGAGATGGTGACTTCAATCTTTCATAGGGTTATGTTGTCTAATTGTTGTCACAAGATGTTATCTTATTGCTTGTCATTGTAACATTGCACCATGGTTGTGGATGTATGGTTGCAATGTTGTTGGTCCATTCACATGGTGTAGAGAAACTATTAGAGGCATGGGTTGTGGGTGGATTATTCATGAATCCAGTGGTTAAAGATATCATTTTGCATTCTCCTAATAAAGTACCATAACTCTATAAGTGTTATAAATGTCATGTTATTAAATAATGCAATGTGTGTATATATTAATTATATAATATGCTATCTCTATTGATTACTGTTTAGATATGTTCCTTCTTGCATTATTACTCTCATGGGATTAATATAGGAATTGTGTGTTTACTTTCACTAGTATTGGAGCTTTATTTTGAGTTCTTGATACAAGCTAGGAATAGTTCCTTTCATTTGGTATCATATTGGTTGTAGGAGGATTATCTTCTTGTGATATTAATCCCTATTTGACTAAAATCTTTGCATAGGTGAAATTTATTTTTAGGAATAGATAATGGAAACACAACCAAATGAAGATTGAGATTATAGTTTGGAGAATCTAATTGCATGTTGTGCATGTTTTAGATTTGGTCTATTGGTTACCAAAAATCTCAATATTCCCTTATCATTGGTACAATATGTCAAGGTATTAATTCACTAACATGGAAGATGCTATAACAACTCCTTAGTGTTTTCCATTGATGTGTAGTTGTTCATGTGGTGACTTGGAGGCTCATGAATAGATGTTAGGAACATGGTGTGGATTTATGAATTTTTTTATTTACTAACAATAGACCTATGATATTTCATCATCTAAAATATTTATTTGGTGTATTTATATTTTTTAATATTTTAGGTGTGTTAACATATCCATATTTGTAGGTATGGGTTTTGTAGTTTTCTACTTAGAAAATTTATGGGTTGTCAATTTTTGGATGAATTTTTTCCAAAGGGGTTTTTGGATAGATATATTTTCAATTTTTTATTTCTTCCTAGGTTCATAAATTATTGAAAGTTCCAAGTTGTAGATTTTTTAGCATATTTGATTTGAACGTATTTTTAGGTCTAATGTTTCTGCCATCAAAAGAATTGTCATGTTTCTCAAGGGATACCTTAAGTTGTTTCTATCCTCATATCTTGGAGGACATGAAGTTTGGAATTTTTTCTTGGAAAAAAAGGATACTAGAAGTAGCCTTGGGAAGGACTTAAGCTATCACGCTCATGTGGTTTTAGGTAAGTAGATTTTCTTTTTAATTGTTTTCTCAAGCCATTGACCCTTAGAGGGTGGAGAGTCAAAATTAGTGCCAAAGATTTACCTCAAGTTGTTGCTAACATGACAACTTGGAGGTCGAGGAATCCCAAAAATAGAAACAAAGGAAAGGAGTTATCACTATGGAAATATCTCATAGAGTTTTGGATTCTATATTTAAATTCCTCTCAACAAAATATGTAATTTTGAAAAATAAAACCTAATTTTGAGTTCATATAAGAAATTTATGTCTTATAGAAGTTTCAACATGAGATTCCTATAATGTTAACAATCATCTAAGTGACACTTTTAGGGATAGGGAGACCCATATATGTCACCTTGGTGAGCATTCAGATGTCAAGGGAGACCCTAAATCATCTTCATGGTGATATTTCATGGTTCTTGGAAGGTGAGGGAAATGATTACTGCCTTAATAACATTTGAAGTGACTTGGAAGGAAATATTTCAAGGTTTTTCTATGGCCTTTCCTCAAGTTGCATAGCATATTTCTTTTGAGCTTTTCTTTCATAACAATACCTTGGTAAATGTCCCATAGGGATAGGGGACATGAATTACTTTTACATATAAATCTCCAAATTACTTTTTAATGGGCTTTACAATGGTATTGGTTGAGTTAGAAAATGTATGATTTTTAGGTTTTTAAGGGCATGAACCATTCTACTATGGGAAGCTCTAGATCACTCTTCAATGGGAGTTTTGGAAAAAATGGTGGTTGAATGTGAAATCTACTAGTTAGAGACATATGGTCTTTAGGGTATTCAAAGGATGTGGACTTTGCTACATGGTATACTTGGATAAGGATTCAATGGGAGTTTTGTGTAGAGACATAGTTTGTCGTGGTAGGTTATCTTCTTGGTTTAAAGATCTAGTATTTTTAATTTTCCTTTTGGGAGTTCCTAGGAATATTTTTTATTTGTATTTCTTTGATTGTGTAATACTACAAGCTAGATCTTTAGATTTAAGGAGATGTGTATCATAGTGCAATAGGTGGATTTACAAAAAAAATGTGTGAGCTTTATTAATGATGTATCATGATGCCATGGTAGCTCTAGAATAATTTTAGTAGAAAATTTTATAGTGATGTGTCATGGTGCCATAGATAGCTCTGAAACAACTTTAATGCACACACTTTAATAGTAATGGGGTAGTGTGCCATGGGAAGCTCTAAAAGACTTTTATTGTGATTTTTGGCATGATATGGGTGTAAACCATGATACTATAATAAGCTTGTGGGTTCCTTTAGTAATTGTGTAGTGAGATTTTTGGTGGTGGCTTGAGTTGAGTAAGGTTAAATATCTCCCAAGTGTTTAGAGATGAAGTGTTGAGATAGTGACTCTTGATGAGGTTTCATTAGAAAGATTGGGGATTCTACACCTAGAATTGGATGTGAATCACATACACTCATTGTAGAATGATTTATAGGCTTATGCCACTTTTTATTCAAATACATTCTAGTTTTCCTTTAAATATTCTCATGTGAATGTCTTGAATTGCGGTGTCAACTTTGAGGACATAACTATTTTGGGCTATAAAGGTGGCTCGAAGGACTAGTTTAAGGAGTATAAGTGATGATTATCAAATCTAGTCTTATTCCTTGGGTGTGCAAAAATATATTAGTTGGATGTGTAGGTGACTAGTTGTGACTATTTAATTCCAGTTGTGGAGGTTGACTATGTGATGATTAATCAAGCTATTTTAGAGGATTATTTGACTTTAGTGTCTATGCTTGAATATAAAGTTGAAGAAGGAAACAATAGCTATTTTATACAATAGTTCTAGTCTATCATCACCTTGGTTGGGGAGCTTATCTTTTATGTGTTGAGATGGTGGAGGATGAGAGCATTTTGGATGAGTTGGTGATCACCTTGGTGGCTATTACAAATGCTTTGATGAAGCTTGAGAGCACAAGGGAATTGTAGCATGGTTTTACTCCTTGATAGTTGTTTTATTTATATTGGTACTCCCTTTTACCAAGGTAATGAAAAGTGGGAGAATATTTGTATTAGGTGTCGCTCACCCATGTCCACAATTGTAATGAGAATCACATTTTGTAATTTATTCTAGATAAGTTGTAAGTGGAATTTATTGTCATGTAAATTTCTTGATGTGACTTTGACACATGTAAGGTGTGAAAAGATGTTATATTGGTTAAAGAGTATGGATGAGAGAATTAGGTGTGGAATCTCAAACTAAGGAGGATCTTTGGCCAATGCATGAGACCGTCTTGGGAAGAGGTGGATTATTATCTTTAGCAGATGGTATTGGAAACTATCCTTAGTTTTCAATTTCTCACATGCCTATATATTAGATGCATGTGTTGGTGGTTTTACATGGTATGGGTGGAAGGTAGGGTTATGCTTCCAAATCCCACCTAGAGAGAAGGTAACTTTACTCTTTATTTGGGTTATTATATTTGATTTTTACCACAAGATGTTCTCTTATTTCTCACCACTATGAGTTTGCACCATGCCCATGGATGTATGGTTGGGATGCTCTAGCTTGTTTACATGATGAAGAGTAGCTATTAGAGGCAATTTTTGTGGGTATATTTTCTTCATGAAACTAATGGTTGAAGATATCCTTAAACTTTTGATAAAGCAGTATAACTATATCAACACATTATTAAATAATATGTAGCATGCTTTGGAGGGTAGGTTTTTCCCTTTGGGTTTCCAAGATGTATTTTGTGTAATGTGTTTTCTTGTATAGCTAAAATTTGGATATATTCCTTTGTTCATTATTTCTCTCATGCAATTATTGTAGGCATTATTTTTTCCTTTTAATTAAATTAAAGCTTTATTTTGAGTTACTAATACTAGTGATATCTTTGAAATAGTTCATTTCAATGCATAGCTAGTTAAAAACACTTGGACATGGAGAACAAATGAGGTGTTTGCACATGAATCCTAGTGGGACTTGATGACATAGTAAGTGGTGGGATCAAGGTGAAGCACCCTTTTCCCTATAAGAGTATGTCTATTCATTGCAGGAATTTTAGGCTTGCAAGGGATCAAGTTTCTCTTCCATTTATAATTCACCACAATTTGCTAATTATTAATTAAAAAAATGCTTTCTTTTTTAGTTGTAGATTTTAGAAAATATTTAGAAGTGTTAAGTGATGTGATTTTTTAGGGTTTTACAAGGGTGTGTCCAAGAAGTTGAGTTCACTTTTTGGCCAAAAAGTGGAAGTGTTTTCCCCGATTTTTCAGAATGTCACATTTGACTTTAAAATTTGAAGCACGTAGAGATGGAATCTTAAAAAAAGTCATTAATCATAAAATGTAGTACTTGGAGTCTAGTTTCCAAATATGTAATTCATTTTAATACCCAGATGATAAAAAATGATTTTGAATAGGCATGTCTAAAAACCATTGTTTAAAAGTGAATTTTTTTAACCATACCATGCACATGTATGTCATCCATATTTTGACCTAAATAATTATATTTTTCTAAATCCTTTTGGGAAAAAAATTGTAACACATTGAAGAATGCTCACGATATTTTTAAAAAATATTTTTTTGTTAATTTTTTTAAAATTCTTTATGCATTTCATGCTAACATTTGGAAAAATTCAAAGTATCAGTTCTAGGACATTACAACAAAACACACATGAAATTCAAATCAATACTTGAATGACAATCTTTGTAGTGTAAGCTCAACTTCAACTATCATTTTACCCAATTGAAATACCACTACTATGTGCTTGGCATGGCAAACCCATCATGCAATTCCACCATCAAGTCTTAAAAGTGGAAACAACACTAAGGGTGCACACTAATACCCTTTTTTCCTCAAGAAAGTCCCTCATGACACATGCCTAGATAAATTATATCCAATGAAGAACATAATGGTGTGTACAAGGCCTAGCTCTACCAATATAGAATTCTACCTAAATCTTAAAATATGACTTAATTGTTGAAAATGTGCACCCATCTTATACTTGCCTCACAAAGACTCTAATGGCACACCCAACACCTTTCAACCTGGAAAATACCCCAACAACGTATGCCAACCTCAATTTAACCTGTTGGAGAATGCCAAAAGGTGGCACCTATATTTAGTTGGTTGGACATGAAAGCAAAAAAGAAGAAGATTTAAAGCATTAAACCTCAAGTTCATTCCTTTAGGTTGAAAGAACTATGGGAAGAGAGAGATTGAACCTTTTGCACAATTGTGATAGTGGAAATAGAAAAGCATTTTATTTTGGAATTTAAAGCTTACAATGACATCCAAGCCAAGTATGCAAGTAATTTTGGGGGCTCTTGTTGTTATACACACCTCCAATTCTCTTTGTTATTTGATAGATGTATTTCTAAAACATTTCTCAAATCCCTAATGTTGGGAGGAATTATATTGCTTAAAAAATTCCTATCAAGCCTCATCACCTTAATGATTTTGAAACTTTAGTACCAATATACAATGATCCGATATTGACAATTTTTACCTATCAAACAAAGAAACTCAAAGACTTCTACACATAATAGTTCCACTTTATTTGCAACCTCTACAACGTCTTTCCTAATCCATTCTTAATAACTAGATTTTAATTGACTTCTAACTTTGAAGGTGGTATATAGACTAAAAGAACATTGAAGGTGTGAAGACCAACTTCCTCGTAAATCTTATGGCACCTTTCCCTACATTGAACTTAATGTTGCTAGCTAATTGAACCTTTTGGTGAACATTGTTACTCTTTTCTTAATATACTTTCAATAACATCAACCCTTCAATGAACCCTATAATTAATTCTTTAGATTTGAAACTTAATATTATGATTTTTTACTATTATTAAAGTTTTGCATAATCATTTAGTTGATTCTCCTTTTAGTGTGAAACCCATAATATCTTGTATAGGTACCAAAACATGGTTATATAATTTTTTTTATTGTTGTTTGATATATGTCTATAGTTGAGTTGCAAGTTCCATTTGATGTTTGGTTGTGTCAAGTTATGAGATAATTGTGCTAAACCTTAAAGGTCATAGCAATGCTTACATAAATAATTGAGTTAGATTGTGTTATGTTGAGTATGTGAATGCTAATCCTAATGAAGGAAAAACTCTTAAGGTGTTCCTTTTTGTGTCATTTCTATTTTGGGACCCCAACCCAAGTACCTATTAGTAGGGCACTTGTGAAAAAGTGTGCAAATATTGCCTCGGGGTTTTAAAAAGGGTACTTTTGGGGGCTTTTGAAAAGAGTTCCTATGCATGGAGGCACATGTTCTTCGTTGAAGACACCAAGTCTGCCCATGAATTTCTAAAAGTGTTGGATGGAGAAATCAATTCTAAATTTATACAAATATGTATATCCCCTAATACTTTTATAAATTTGAAAAGTAGGTGCTAAAAGAAATACACTTTTTAAAAGTATATATTTTAAAATTAATTTGTGTATATAAATATTCGTAAGCCACATTTAATCCTTAAATTGATATGATACTTTAAATATTGTATCAAATAATCCTAATTTTTATTAGACTAATAAAATCACCATCCAATTTTAACACATTCAAGTAGTGTGAATCTAGTTCTAAGATAGCTTCACCAATGTCATATGCAACTCAAGTCTTATAAATAAAACTCATTGAATTTTAAAATCACATGCATGACATTCCAAAGAGTTAAGCTAAATCACCTTGTCATTAATATTTAACAAATATTTATTCTAAGCAACAAGCTCAGCTTCAACTATGCTACTAGGTATCTGGTTATCAAACTCAAAATCAACTAATTAATTTACAAAGACTCTTTACTAGAAAATCACTAGCTCATCAATATTTGATGAATATTTACTCTATGCAATAAGCTCAACTTCAACTATGCAGTATGAATCAAACTGACCCCTAACAAATTATAATATTTGCTAGCCTAGTAAAATTGCCATACATTTAACTTGTAAAAATTTAGAATGTTATTAGATTGACTTCATAATCACTTTGTCATATCTCATCTATCGATTACAAAACAAATACTATTATTACAATACTTCAAAGATAAGTACTTCCCACTAATCCATACTTTTATTATATTTTATTGTATAATAATTTCACTCTATCTTTTTAAATTGAAAAGAGAATCTTTGAAAATCTTAGTGTATGCTGCTTGGCTTTTTTAGGAATATTTTAAAGTTCTTGGTCCCATGGATTTAATCTTGCAATTCTGCTTAAAATTTTAAACTCCAAAATTTAAGGAATGAACTGTAGTGCTTTGATAAAAAATAATAAATAAATAAAAATTATTTCATTTTTATTTTCTAATAAGAATTGAAAATTTTAGATGAGAGACAAGTGGCATAAAAAACTCCTAAGCTCTAGGGGCAATTTCTATCCCCACCCCAATTTCACTAGCTGAAATATTCATTCCTATACTGTAGGGGTTCCTATTTTTCTGGGAAAGATTCCAATTAATCCCATAGCATGATTTTTTTTTTCCATGGGACCTCCTGCTCCATGAAAATAGAAGCCCAAGGCCCCCCATGGGACCATGCAGTAAGGGCGATCCACATTGTTCATAGCCGAGGGGAGATAAAGATCCACAGGCAAGGCAGCCCTACAACAAAGAATCTGCGACACTCGTTTCATGCTAAGCCTCTCCTGTGGGTCAGGGTTTGAACACATGAGCCCCACTACAAGCACAATCTCAGCCTCGCCCTTATCATAATCCCCCCCCAAGCCTCTGATCAACAGCATCCAGTAATCTCTTATTTGCATACAAATCCCAAACCCACTCAACCAAAATCACACCTTGGGCATCTACAGGTTTTCTTCCGCAGGCAACCTCCAGCATAAGAGCCCCAAAGCTGAACACATCTGTGGAAGGAGAAGCCTTTCCAGAATGTATAAGCTCAGGCGCAATGTACCCCAGCGTGCCCACCACATGAGTAGTTTGCGGTTTTCCACGGTGGTCATATAACCTTGCCATCCCAAAGTCTCCCAATCGGCCGTTCTGATCACTGTCCAATAATACATTGCTGGATTTAATGTCCCTGTGTACTACACACTTTTCCCACTGCTCATGTAAGTATAGCAGCCCGGCGGCTACATCTGTGAGAATTTTGTATCTCTGAGGCCATGTAAGATTCGATTTTGGACTGAACAAATTTCTTTCAAGGTTTCCGTTGGACATGTAGTCATAGACGATGAAGAGGCGCTTGTTTTTTCTGCCCCAGCCTCTGAGGTGTACCAGGTTCCGGTGTTGCAGCCGCCCAAGGCTGGAGATTTCTGCAATGAATTCTTTCATTCCTTCTGTGAAATCTTGTGTAATGCATTTCACGGCGACTTCTTCGCCGGAGGGCAGAGTGCCCCTATATACACACCCAAAGCTCCCATACCCCAGAAGATTGTCGTCCCTGAAACCCTGCAATATAACACAGTGGTAAATCCCCTGTTCAGGATTCTGATTCCCATTAAAGAAAATAATTGTTGCATGCAAAAAGTTTGCAATGATCACATGTGTGAGACTTTAGGTACTTGGTCTGATTTCATTTCCATAGTTACTAGGGATTTGGGCTGAAAGCAGGTCGCAGAAGCTCTAGGAAGATTCTGGTTAGAAAATGAGATTTCAATTGGAATCGAACATCAAGAAACTACTATATACAGGAAATAAACTTATATTATGGACAGAAGATATGTAGTTAGTCACTTTAAGCTAAGTCATCCTAGTTTGTTTACTTTGCCAATTAAATATGTGAGAAATGTAGTAAGAGGACATTTTTAAACAGTAAAAGATATGTTTGAATTGTATTAAGGTAAATAGAAGTTAAGCTGTAAAAGTCTTTTGTGCATGTAGTACGATATTCTTTCATTCGTATCTATCTTTGTGGTAAGGTTGAGTTTCTGGTAACCAAATCTATGTGGCCAATATTGCAGCTCTCATTTCTTGTAGAATTCTATGTAGTCAATCCTTTTGAGCCAATAAAATGTGCTTAAAACGAGTCCCAAGATGAGAATTGCCGAGCCTACTATAGTAATGGATATGAACTTTGTAGAATAGTAGAACTTGGGGATTTTGATATAAAAGGAAGGGAGATGCAAGATGTCTAGATCACGAGCCTTGTTGCTACTAGTTGTGAAACTCCACGCCAAAATGTAATCGTCCTTAGTTATAGGGGAATTACCTATTGATGCAAGATAATTCAGTATTCTCTTGAAAAAAGGCATGTAAAGTTCACCTTTACAAAAATAAATTAAGATATAATTTGTATACAAATTTTCCTCAATTGAATGTAAAATGGTATTAGAATCTATGAACAATTACATTAGAAACCTCTTAAATATGAGAGTGTTATTACCTTTTAAGAAATATCAAAAATTTCTTTCTCAGTATAAGATATATACTTTGTCATTGCTTTTTCTTTCTTTCTAACAAATATTTGTACTTATACTAGTTAAGCCTATCTATATAAAGTCAAATAGTTTTAAAATTTATACAAACAAAACTAGTAAGTGTAATTGCAAACATTCTAGCATCTTCAAGGATGTGGCAAAAGCCTTTGATACATATAAATACTACATATATGACCATACACAAGCCATGTCAAAGGTTTTAACAAAATGTCTCGCTGAGAAAGTGTATTTGAGTACAGTTTAATTGTTGGATATACTTCAATCTTAAATGAACTTTTTTGTCGCAACACTATAGACATAAGAAAATGAATGCTCTCACTTGCATAGTTAGATTCATTAGCCTTTTCTAGAAAGGAAATTGAAATACAAGGATAAAATGAGAAGGTAGAGAATTTTGCCAGGCCCCAAACCACTTAGTAGATGCACTTTTGAGTTTCACATCTCTACCCTACAGTAAATCTTGGTCTGATGCAACTATGCGATTCTTCTAGGAACAATGGACTAATTGTACCTAGTCACAAAGTTATCCATCGTAGTGTTATGTATATGTAATCAAATCAAGCAATTGAATTGAGTCGAACTAAATATGTATTGGACTAGCCATAGATGATTAATAATTTTAATTAAAACTTCTTAGAAAACTTAAAATTTCCAAATCATATATTTGGCTACAACCTTGTTTAATCCTTTTTCTTCCAACATTTCAAGTCAACCTTATAAACACTCGCGAGGGATATATCTATCAATGAAGTGGTTCCATTTGAAACAAGTATTATGGGATAATTTATCATGTAGATTATTGTAAAGTTGATTATTTATGACAATTACTTTTGAATTCTTGATAATTTTAAATTCCTTTCAAATTTAAGATTATTAATAGCAAATGTTTCAAAACAAATTTATGAATGTTGTGATAATTTGAAAATGTTTAATCTCAATTCATTATGATTGAGTTTATTAAGATTATTAAGTTAGGAAAACTTAAAATTTTGGTCATAGGTTCTAGTATATACAATAAATAACCTTCAATTTTATGGATTTGAATGGAAATTATTTATTACTTTTATGTATAGAATATCTTGATTGTTTGACTATTAAACTATTTAATGTTTAAACTTGAAGTAGGCTATGTTGAGTGATGTTGCACAAGTAGAAAACAGAAACGTTACCTGTAGACGCTGAAAACCCGACGTACATGTGGTCTTCTATAATCCCATCCAAATCCAAATCTTTCTTCGACATAGGGCTTTCTATGGCCTCGCTTCCCCCACCGTTGAAATACTTATGTCCAACTACTTCGAGTCGGCGTCATAGTCGATCCAAGCCCTTATATTATGCCCACTCTTGAGATTAATGGGCGTCAAAGTGTTCCCTTGTCGGTAACCAGCAGGTTCTACCACAACCGACTTGATGCCATTGAGACCGATTCCCACATGGTTATTGTCCTTGTCCTCCACGCCTACGCTCTTAATCGTGTCGAACTCTATAGAAAAAGTATGGTTGTAGTCTTTGCCATTGTTGGAGAAGTTGACGAGACCTAAGTACTGATTGGCAATGGCGCCGTTTAGAGCGGTGGAGGGCGTCATGATGAAGCGGAGCCCATTGCCGTCGCCGGTGCGGAATAATGGCGAACATGAAGGTTGTGCTGGATGAGATTACCGATCCATTTCTTTTCATGGGGACGACCTTGTCAAAATAGGCACGACCAATGACACACTGGGAGTGATTTGTGAGGCGGATTGCCTTGGAGTGTATTGAAGCACCTACAACATATTTTATTGTGGTTGTGGCGTTGAACTGGTTGAAGACGAAACTGGTATTCTGATGGTCGTCCTGTGCAGTGGTGAATGCAGAAGAGGCTGCCACCAATAGAAACATTGACAGACACAACATCTCATAATTAGCCATCAAGCACATTATTAGTTCGTTACCTTGTACTTTACCTGTGTTTTGTAAATAAGAGAAGAAGAATCAACAAGTTTGCAATCTCAAACATTGACTTCCTGCGCAACAGAAGAAGTTAGCAAATGTCGTGCAAGTTTGGAAAAATAAAAGAAAAAACATCGTAAGGGCCCCTCTACGATGGTGGGGCTTAAATGTCACACACTAAGGGTGGGTTCCCATGGAGGGGCTTCAGGATCTATTTTTAAGGAGCAGGAGGTCTCATGAAGTAAAAAAAAATTGCTACAGGATTAATTGGAATTTTTTCTTGAAGAATAGCAGCTCCTACCTTTTAGGGTTGTAGATTTGAGGGGGTGAAAATGGGGTGGGGCTAGAGATTTCCCCTACAGTTTAGGATTTTTATCTACCATTTTTCAATCCATTCAAGTTTTAGATTCCTGACAAAATAACACAGCAGGTAAAAACCAATATGAGGCCATATTCAGCAAAACCTAGATCTCCAAAACTCTCTATCTTTTGAAACCCTTGTTTGCGCAGGGCTCTCTTGGACCACACCAGTAACATCATACCATAGTAAGCAATAAACGATACTGCCACAACCACAATAATCCCTGAAAGCCATCTTGTCTTCATAAAAGTGTAAGGAAGTCCCAACACGCCTGCCCCTATTATTGATATCAATATATTACCAAAGGTTTTGCCTTGGGAGGACAAATTCTTAGAAGAAATTGTTTCTGAGGAAGTAATGGAGATTCCTTGATGGCGATGGCCATTCTGTACGGAATCACACAGCAGGTAAAAACCAGTAGTTATAGCTCCTTAACATATCACACATGTCATTTCTGGAAGGTCTGGATATCATGCAAGGGTCTAAAACTCCCACAATGCTCAGTCATATATATATTTTATTTGTAAACTTCTGATTATGCTACCATGTCTTTTTAAATTGACAAATTTTACTATGTAAAAAAAATGGAGATAATATTTTAAGTTGAACTGCCTTACTAAATTCATGGGGTCACCAGCTTTAAAATATTCCTAAAAATTCTCAGCAGCACCCACTGATATTTTTCAGGAAGCCCCCTCCATGGGACCCCACCCTAAGTGTTGAACGCTTAGTGTGGGCCCCTCGTATCTGCATCCCTGTTTTCCTGTTTCTGTTCTGCTAACTTCCAAATGCACTGGCCATCCACCATACATCATGCTATTAACCATTATATCATGGGTCCGTAGCATTTGTCAGGCTGTTGTAAGGTACCGGTGTTCCTCATACTTGGAGGAATGTCAAGAACTTTACTCGCCCCTCCAGAATATAAGTTAATGTTTTAATTTATATTGTTTTACTTTTTATTAGACAACTCTATTTTTAATTGCATAATATAATATATTATATAGTTTTATATTATATTAAATATTATATAATTTGTGCATAGTAGTTATATGCGTTAAATTCAAATTAAAATTGTTTAATTTCATATTTATTTTTATTAAGAATATTACTTGTAATTAAAATATTTTATAAAATTTATATGCTTTATTATAAAAACTATATAATCTATTATATTATATAATTAAAAATAGAGGTGTCTAATAAAGAACAAGTAAAAGATCAAATACTTGGTGGTTATAGATGAATTGTCAATTTAATAAAGATAATAATAAAAAATAAAATACATTAACTAATCAAATTACTCAAAATTATTTTTAAAATTTTATCTTATTAAAATAAAGCATATAAATTTTATAAAATATAAATATTTACTTTGCATAAAAAATACAAACCATATAATTGATTTATAAATACATTTAGTAATAACCACTTTAACAATTATAATTACAAGCAATATACTTAGTAAAAATAAATATTAAATTAAACAATTTTGATTTCAATTTAGCACATATAACAAAGAAAAACATTATATAATATGCAATATAATATAAAACTATATAATATATTATATTATGTAATTAAAAATAGAGCTGAAAATATAAGTTAATTTTAACTTTATTTGGGGGGAGGTAAAGTTCTGACATGTGCGAGGAACATCGGTACCTTACAGCAGCCTAACAAATGCTACAGACCCATGATATAATGGTTAATGGCATGATGCATGGTGGATGACCGATGCATTTGACAGTTAGCAGAACGAAAATAGGAAAACGGGCTGCAGATAGGAGGGGAGGGGCCCACACTAAGCGTTCAATGCTTAGTGTGTGACATTTAAGCCCAACCCTCCACGATTGGTCTAGTCAAATCTTGTCAAGTCCCATTAAAATTTAATACAATGGAGATTTTAAAAGGTGTTTTAAGGGGTCCAAAGCAAGAGAAAAAATTGTGATTTCACTTTCCAAGTTAGGCAAGGACTAAATAAGAAAGGTAAAGAGTAAACATAACTCTTGCAAGAAAGGATTTTTATTTATTTTTATTAAATGGGTCAATAGGGGTTATGCAAATTGATTCAATACAAAGCGCTAACAAGGAATCTATTGTGTATGATTTTGTTAGTTTGTGTATTTAGTGGAGATAAAGTTGTGAGATAGTATTGTTTTTGTTGGGAAAAATAATAGAATCGTTATAATATGTCGAGTTGTGAGCTAAGTAGCTCCAAATTAAAGTCATTGCATCATGAATTTTGTATGAACAATGTGCTTGACCACATTGTATTGGGTTCACACCAATGATTCGATAGTTGAAATTGTAGTTGGAGTGAAGATTAGTGGCTATTATAATTTCTATATAGTGCTCTTTTGTAGTAATTGTGAATCATTAATCATAGATGACTTAATTTTTTGCTAGTCATTTTTTGGATTGAAACAAGAAAATGATATTAGATAATAGCTCATGATTTCAATAAGTGTGAACCAAAATTTGCAAACATATAAATGAATATATTTAGTGTGAGTCTATTTTCCAAAAATCAATAATTAAATTCATATATGCAATTAAATTATAGCATAATACTACACAAGTAAAAAAAGTACTTGAGCTTGTGTTTGTTTGTAAAGGTGGTGAATGGATGTGTTAGGTGAAAAGCCCCTCATCTAGTCAATTAAGCTATAAAGGATTCACACAATTTTTGATTCATTGTGGTTGTTTATGCCTTATGAGAGATTAGAATGGGTTGCACTTTGTGCTTAGTTGTAGCATGTAGCTAAGATATTATTTTAATATTAAATTCCTAGGTGTATCAAATGTGGAACCCCACAATTGGTTAAAAGTAAAATAATGGTGGACCCATGGTGACCTTTTTTTGAGTTACAATAAGATGTATGTTGTTGTTTCTTACTAATTGTGGCCAATTTTGGAATGTGGGGGATCAAGTTATCCTTCCATTTTCAATTATGCACAACTTGCCAATGAATTGATATTTGGGTTCATTCAACAACCATTGATCATGTCAGATGTTAATGTAATGATATGACAATGTCAAAAGATAAATTAAGACATATTGGGATTAGATCTCATACACCTTGTAACTTCCCATGTTCTTATCCTAATTTGTATTATGTGCCCTCTTGGAATGGCCATCCAAATTTGTAATGTGTGTCTAATAAGTTGTGAGTAGCATTTAGTGCATGAAATTTTCTTGGTCTAAATTCAACACATGTAATGTGTAAAAATGTTACCTTGGTAAAGATCATAGATAGAGGGAATTAGGTGTAGATTATTAGATCAAGAAGGCTCTTTAGCCACCACATGGCATCATATTGGGAAGAAGTAGATTTGTCCAAGATTATTTACTAATTTGAAAAGCATATTTTCCCATGGTTTTATCAAATGATATTGGAAACTATTCTTGGTTACTAGTTTCAAACATGCCTATATATTAGATGCAACTCTTGGTGGTTTTAAGGGGTGTGAGTGAAAGGAAGGGATATGCCACAATATTCTACCTAAAGAGAGATGGTGACTTTAGACTTTCCTAGGGTTATGTTGTTTAATTGTTGCCACAAGATGTTATCTTATTGCTTATCATTGTGATGTTGCACCATGGGTATGGATGTATGGTTGGGATGTTGTTGGGTCATTCACATGATGAAGATACATTATTAGAGACATGGGTTGTAGGTGGATTGTCTCCATAAAGGTGGTGGTTAAAGATATCCTTCTACATTCTCCTAATAAGTACCATAGCTCTATAAATTTATTGTAAATGTCATGTTATTAAATAATATATTAAATGTCATGTTATTAAATAATATATTAAATATCATGTTATTAAATAATATATTAAATATCATAATATTAAATAACACACTTGATGTTTATATATTTATTATGTAATATGTTATCTCTACTGATCATTATTTAGATATGTTCCTTGCTTTATTTCTTCCATGGGATTAATATAAGAATTTTTTGTTTCCTGTCACTAGTTTTAAAGCTTTATTTTGAGCTCTTGATACAAGTGATGACCTAGGAATAGTTCCTTTCATTTGGTATCATATTGGTTATAGGAGGATTTTCTTCTTGTGATATTAATCCCTATTTGACTAAAGTCTTTGCATAGGTGAAATTGCTTTTAAGGAATAGATAATGAAAACACAATCAAATGAAGATTGAGATTATAGTTTGTAGTCTAATTTAATTGCATGTTGGTACATGTAGATTTTTTCTATTGGTTATCAAGAAAATCCCATTATAGATCCCTTGCCATTGGTGCAAGATGTGGAGGCATTCTTTTAATGAAATGGAAGATGTTATAACAACTCCTTAGTGTTTTGCATTGATGTGTAATTGTTTATGTGGTGACGTGGAGGCTCATGAATAGATGCTAGACTCATGGTGTGGATTTATGAATTTTTTTAATCTACTAGCAATAAGCCTATGAGATTTCATCATTTGGAATGTTTATTTGGTGTATTTAAATTTTTCAATATTTTAGTCATGTTAACAAATCCATATTTGTGGGTATGGGTTTTCTAGTTTTCTACCTAGAAAATTTATGGTTTGTAGATTTTTGGATGACTATTTTACAAAGGGGTTTTTGGATGGATATATCTTCAAATTTATTTTGATTTCTTCCTAGGTTCATGAATGATTGAAAGTTCCAAGTTGTAGATTTTGTAGCATATTAGATTTGAAGTTATTTTTAGGTCTAATTTTTGTGTCATCAAAAGAATTTGCATGTTTCTTAAGGGATACCTCAACTTGTTTCTATCCTCATATCTTGGAGGGAATGAAGTTTGGAGATTTTTCATGGAAAGAAAGGAGACTAGAAGTAGCCTTGGGAACGACTTAAGCTATCACCCTTATGTACTTTTAGGTACATATAATTTTTTCCAATTTTTGTTTCTCAAGCCATTAACCCTTAGAGGGTGGATAGTCAAAATTTGTACCAAAGTTTTACCTCAAGCTGTTGTTGGCATGACAAATTGGAGGTCAAGGAAACCCAAAAATATAGACAAAGGAGAGGAGATATCACAATAGAAAGATCTCTTAGAGGGTTTTGGATTATATATTTGACTTCCTCTCAACAAAATATGTAATTTTAAAAATAACACCTAATTTTGAGTCTATATGATAAATTTATGTCTTCTAGTAGTTCCAACATGAGAGTCCTAGTTTAAAAATCATCTAAGTGACACTTTTAAAGATAGGGAGACCCTTACATGTCACCTTGGTGACATTTAGATGTCAAGGGAGACCCCAAATCATCTTCATGGTGATATTTCATAGTTCTTGGAAGGTGAGGAAAAGAGTGATTACCCCAATGATATTTGAAGTGACTTGGAAGGGAATATTTCAAGTTTTTTCTATGGAATTTCCTGAAGTTGTGTAGAATATTTCTTTTGAGTTTTCCTTCCATGAAAATACCTTGGTAAATGTCCCATAGGGATAGGGGAAATGAATAATTTTTACATAAAAAAAGCCAAATCAATTTTTAATGGGTTTTGCAATGGCAATGGTTGAGTTAGAAAATTTGAGTTGTCATCATCAAGAGATATCAATGTATGTTTTTTAGGTTTTTGAGGGTGTGAACCATTTTACCATGGGAAGCTCTAGATCACTCTTCAATGAGAGTTTCAACAACAATAGTGGTTGAATGTGAAATCTACTAGTTAGAGACATATGGTCTTCAGGGTATTCAAAGGATGTGGACTTTTCTACCATGTTATACTTGGATAAGGATTCAATGGGATCTTTATGTAGGAACATAGTTTTTCATGATAGGTTATCGTCTTGGTTTAAATATGGTGTTTTTAATTTTCCTTTTGGAAGTTACTAGGAATAATATAATGCCCCACCAAGGAACCCATGTGACATAAGCTCAAGTACATGAGATATTTTCTTTGAAGTACAAGATATAAACACTTAAGTACATTGAGGCAATTAGACATATTAGGTTAACATATAACATTTTTTCATAGCATGATGTTGCACAAGTGAAAGAATTACATCCCATACATCCATAAACTATTAGGAGTGCTCGGTAAATTTATAGGACTAGCCACAAAAGGGTTCCAAACTTTCCTAGCTTTCACAAGACTAGGAGAACGATCTCCCAACACCTAGTTTTGGCAATTAAGTCATATCAAAAGCTTGCAAGTAAAATAATGTAGGAGATAACATAAGCCCTCAATAATGGCACTTGAGTACAAGGTAAAAGTACTAATAGGACCCCAAGACTATGGTGAAAAAATTTAATATATAAATTTTTCCCAAACAAAGTCCCAAAAATCCAAGGAAAGATCAAGTTTAGAGTTGGAGAAATTTTGACTAGGTTTCAAAGGTTTAAATGACCAAAACAACCATAACATAAAAAGTAAGTCATAAATAATATTTGAAAAGGCCCAAGGGATTAGAAAATCCTCACCTATTGGTGGTTAAGAGGATTAATAATTTGGTTTTTGTATGGGAATGAGGCCGCCCTACACAAAACCAGGTCACCCCAACACCCTTAGTTCAATTTTTGGGTTTGCAGACCTGTCAAACCTAGGTTTACCTTTTATACTAGGTTGCCCCAATTTTCCCAAGCCTACCCTGACATCTACTAGGGCACCCCAGAATGCTCCAAGCTACCCCCAATAGTGTTAGAATTTTTTTGAAGTTTTGGGTTCAATCTAGTGTTTGATAGAGCCACCTAGGTATAGGACTAGGTTGCCCAACTATAAAATTTCATACTTTGTTCATTTAAAGCATCAAAATAAATGTTCCTAGGTTTGATCTAGCATCTAAATACCATAATAAGGATAAGCAACAAGATTCTTTCCCAGTATCAACATCGAGACACATAAACAATCCAAATTTCCTTTTTCATTTACAAATTACAATCATCTCCGAAGAGAGGTTTCAAAACAATAATTTTACAAGATAATGAGAAATGTACATGAATATGCATGTGTAAAATTGGAAGGAACAAGTTCCATTTATTTCCTTGATCCATGAACCTCCAATCCCTTGATCCATGAACCTCCGGTCCCCAACGGTGGTTCCACGCCACTTGACCATGTGATACCCATAGATTCACCCCACCGTGCTAGGAGATAGTCACAAAGCCCAAACACTCACACACACAATACAAAAGGGAAATAGAGGTATACACACAATACAGAAGGGAAAGAGGGGTATACACTCACAAAATACACAGAAAATAAAATGTATACAATGATGTAATGAAACCACTATCAACATAGCAATGATAAACATTCTCTTTGGGTGCTACTCAAATCTACTCAAGGGTTAAATGCTAGAGAGCAAGAGAGGGAGTGTCATCATGGATACTCACAGGGGCTTAGTGCAGAACCAAGTACCCTCTCATGCAAATGAGAATACTTGAACTTATAAGTCTTATGCTGCTTGAGCAACTTGTCTTCCTTGATCATCCTTAGCCTATACAGCACTCAAGGCATGAGAAGGATACCATTATCTTGATTAGTTTATTACCCATTTTCACCAATTTTTCACTTTTCATTAAGCAACTCCCCACACCATGATTTCCTACACACCACTTTGGGTTAGGTTCATGTTGGGCTACTCCCATCACTCTCTCTAACACTTGGACCCTAAGCTCATCACACCCTCCAATGGGTGTGACACAAAAACCAAAGCAAAAATGAAATTTTTTCAAATTTTATTGGCACTTTCCCACAATGCATGATATCACATTTCCCAAGATTCCATCTTTTCAAAACATCCAAATTCACTAAATTTCATGTCAAACTTTCAAAATTTTCCCAATTCCACCATGGAAATTCATCAAAATTTCAAAATTTGAAATTCAAAATTCTAAGAATACCCTTTTGGTGAAAATATGCCCAACACCCTATTGAAGATATAAATTCAATATTTTCATCATTTTACTAAAAATTGGGCATGGTAACCCTGTAATTTTAAAAATTCTCAAATTTTACATAAAACACTAACTAAATCATTTCAATTTTTTGAAATGAAAGGAGATGGGAGGATTCTACCCTCCCTCAATCCATTTCCTACAATTACATTTGAAAGAAATGCTCAAAATTAATTAAGACGCCCAAAATGTAGAGTTACCATAAAGTCTTACTTTGGAATTGTCAATCTTTCTGATCCATCAGATCAAGATGGACCTGCATGATCAACTCTTGCACCAAATATTAATGAAGAAGACATTCACAATACCTCACCGAAAGGTGGGATTGAGTTAATTGAGTCAAGGGAGGATGGAAATGCCACATAAGATGTTCCAAGGGATACCCTGGTTAGCTAGAATGAGATAATTAGCTTGGCTGAAAATTTTGGCACTGTAGATGATGTTGGTAGCAAGAAAAGAAAAGGAAAATAAAAAATGGCACGAGTGGGAAATGACAAGGAATTTTTAGATTGATTGGGTGTTAAAGTACCCATTCATTAAACCAGTGGAGAATGCAAACAAAGATGAACCTCCAGGGTGATCCCACAATAGTGGTTTACAATTTTTGGCCAAACTGGACACTGATATTTTTTTTTTAAACACAATCTCCACATTCGGGCACCTATAGCGATTAAACCGTAAAGAATTTGAAGATGATGCAAACTAGAGTCTTGTCATATTTTGTCTGTAGATTCTAAAAATATTTTTTTGAATTTTTGGAATCAAATTGCACTTCTTTTCCATCCCACGAAAATTGGTTTTCAAAAATATGCATTTTTTTAAAAGTGGCCTTGGTATAATGCATAACTTTTTTCCTTGAAAGATAAAATTCCAATTCTTTCAAATTTAGATTTGTAACTCAGATATCTAGTGCTTCCACTTGGTTAGATAGTTTTATTGAAATTTTTTTTTTCTTTAATCAAGTTTTAAAGTCAAATCAATTACAATTCGGACATAACCACGACCCATTATAAAAACTTGTACGATTTTTTTTGTTGGATCAAGGACTCCAATATCTGGTGCACTCATATTTTTAAATTTGTTTTTTTGATAATCTTCTATTTTTCCACTTGTGCAGAACAGAGAGTTTTATTTTCAGTGAAAAACCTATATTTAATAAAACTTAAAAAATAGGTAGATAATATAATCAAAACATACTAAAATTATATTCATTGGATAGCTCATTTTGAGGGGAACCTGATACTAGTTGGGTTTTTGAGATCTTCTCCATTTTCATTCTCAAATCAAGCTTCGAAACGCAAAATTTTCAACAATTCTGGTGCCTTAGGAAGCAAGGATTAAAAAAGAGGGGTTCGACCGAACAAGTGTTCGGTCGAACATCTTGGAAAGATTCGATCGAATATGGGTTCGACCGAACCCATGTTCGGCCGAACCACCAATGCATGCAATAAAAAAAAAGAAATTAAATGGGTTTGACCAAACATTCCAAGAATGTTCGGTCAAACACCCTATTTTTAATATTAATATACATATTATTATTTATATTATTTTTAAATGATAACTTAAATTTGATGGCCATATGACCGTATTTAAAGATTTTTGCTATAAAATACAATCAAAATTTTAAGAAGATTGTAAAAGGAGATATTTTGGATAAACTATGAAAATTTATATAGAATTATAATGATATATATGTTTGATTTATATATAATTTTAGATACACTAAGGTATATCATAATGTTTTAAGGGCACCCTTCAATAGATAACTGTAATTAAAAAAATTGTTGACAGGTAAATTCAACCATCAAATTTAATCCTTTAGAGAGAGGGGGGTGAGTGGGAGAGAGATAAAGGGTAGGGGGTCCTAGGGTTTAAGGGTTAAGGGTAGAGGAGCTCGAGAGGGAGGTTGGGTAGGAGGGATAGACTTTTTAGAGAGCGGGGGCGGAGTGGGAGAGAGATAAAGCGTAGGGGGTGTACAAGGATTAAGGGTAGAGGGGAGAGGGGGAG
>VDFB02303033.1:68106-88685 GCA_007258455.2 Sequoia sempervirens | reverse complement strand
AGAATCTTCCGAGAGCTTCTGCGACCTTCTTTCAGCCCAAAGGCCTAGTAACTAGGAGATGAAATCAGGCCAAGTACCTGAAGTCTCACAATTGTGATCATTGCAAACTTTTTGCATGCAACAATTATTTTCTTTAATGGGAATCAGAATCCTGAACAGGCGATTTACCACTGTGTTATATTGCAGGGTTTCAGTGACGACAATCTTCTGGGGTATGGGAGCTTTGGGCGGGTTTACAGGGGCACTCTGCCCTCCGGCGAAGAAGTCGCCGTGAAATGCATTACAAAAGATTTCACAGAAGGAATGAAAGAATTCATTGCAGAAATCTCCAGCCTTGGGCGGCTGCAACACCGGAACCTGGTACACCTCAGGGGCTGGGGCAGGAGAAACAAGCGCCTCTTCATCGTCTATGACTACATGTCCAACGGAAACCTTGAAAGAAATTTGTACAGTCCAAAATTGAATCTTACATGGCCTCAGAGATACAAAATTCTCACAGATGTAGCAGCCGGGCTGCTATACTTACACGAGCAGTGGGAAAAATGTGTGGTACACAGGGACATTAAATCCAGCAATGTATTATTGGACAGTGATCAGAACGGCCGATTGGGGGACTTTGGGATGGCAAGGTTATATGACCACAGTGAAAAGCCCCAAACTACTCATGTGGTGGGCACGCTGGGGTACATTGCACCTGAGCTTATACATTCTGGAAAGGCGTCTCCTTACACAGATGTGTTCAGCTTTGGGGCTCTTACGCTGGAGGTTGCCTGTGGAAGGAAACAAGTAGATGCTCAAGGTGTGATTTTGGTTCAGTGGGTTAGGGATTTGTATGCAAATAAGAGATTACTGGATGCTGTTGATCAGAAGCTTGGAGAGGATTATGATAAGGGCGAGGCCGAGATTGTGCTTGTATTGGGGCTCATGTGTTCAAACCCTGACCCACAGAAGAGGCTTAGCATGAAACAAGTGTTGCAGATTCTTTGCGGTGAGGCTGCGTTGCCTGTGGATCTTTATCTTCCCTCGGCTTCGAACAATGTGGATCGTCCTTAATAAAGACATGTTCCACTTCCTATGGTGGATCTTTATCTTCCCTCGGCTTGAGCACAGCAAGAAAGATTTACAAAGAAGAGTCGTATTGGGTTGACTGTTAGATGTGTTGGTGATAAGAGGTTGCCTTTGTTTCTATGTAGTTTGACCTCGTGGAGATGCAGAGTGAAATAGGTAGTCGGAGTTCTATTTGAGGGAGTGTGCTTAGTGCAGCATGGTCTATCTCTGATTTGCACAATAATGGTAATAGTTCTCATTACATAGACATCTATGGTATTGGTATTATATTCAATTTTTTCTCGATGATATATTATTTGTTTGTAATAGATTTTATCATAATTTTTTCCTTAACCTCATCAAACGTTTTCTTTTCAATTTGAAAAGATAGAGAATTTCGTCAAATATTCTCTTTTCAATTTAAAAAGATAAAATGAAATTATTATACAACAAAATATAATAAAAAATTATGGATTAGTGGCAAGTATCTACTTTTGAAGTATTGTAATAATAGTATTTGTTTTGTAATCGATGGATGAGATATGACAAAGCGACTTTGAAGTCTAATAACACTTAAAATCAAAGACATGAAATGGCTTAGACCCAAATTTTTGCAAGTTTACTAGACTAGCAAATATTATAATTTGTTAAGGTTAATTTGACTCTATGTTTGATTCATACTAGGTACACCTATGTCTAGCATAGTTGAAGTTGACTTATTACTTAGAATAAATATTCATCAAATATTGATGAGCAAGTGATTTCTTAGTAAAGAGCCTTCGTAAATTGATTAGTTGATTTTAAGTTTGATAACTAGATACCTAGTAGCATAGTTGAAGTTGAGTTTGTTCTTTAGAAAAATCTTTGTTAAATATTAATGACAAGGTGATTTAGCTCAACCCTTTGAAATGCCATGGATGTGAATTTAAACTTGAATGGGTGTTATTTATAAGACTTGAGTTGCACATGACATTGTTGAAGCTATCTTAGAACTAGATTCACACAACTTGAATGCGTTAAAATTGTATGGTGATTTTATTAGTCCAATAAAAATTAGGATTATTTGATACAATATTTAAAGAATTATATCAATTTAAAGATTAAATTTGATTTATGAATATTTATATAGAAGAACTAAAATATATATTTTTAAAAATATATTTCTTTTAGCACCTACTTTTCAAATTTATACAAATATTAAGAGATATACATATTTATGCTGAAGGCATTCTTATGTCGAAGGCGTTCCCTATGTGAGCTTCACCCAGCTCATTTTGTCATCGAAAGAGGAGACATGCGAGACAATCCAAATGATCGTGACCGTTCCTCCATTTTGGTCAAGAATTCCATCGCCATTGAAATCAGTCTTCAGTCATCGCTCAAATCTTCAATCTATCGCCTCCACTCTCAAAAGAGGAGCATTGTTATTCAAACTCTACAAAGTTATCATGCCTTTCTCTGCATCGGCCAGCAGACGGAAGCCATTGCACAACTTTGCCATAAACAACTCCTCCCCCAAGTTCTCTGAACTGGTAAATAATCTTCAAACCCTGACTCAATCTCTTCCACACTCTTTGACATTTTCTCTATTATTCAAATTCCGTAAATATCTTCTTTGCCCTGCCACGAAATCTACCTTTTCAGTGCTTTTGCTTTAAATATTTATGCAGAAGCATAGAAGCATTGGAGGCATTAAATTCCTCCACAGTGAAGAGATGCCATCGACCACCGTAAATCAAAAGAAGTTTCGAAGAAGCTGTGTTGGAAGCTCATCTTGTCAACGCGTACATGAAAAAGAATGTACTGGAAAGGAGTTTCCCCAAATTCAATTTCTTTACCTCTTTCATCTCATGGCGAGAAGACTTATTGGGATTGCATTCAAATTCTAAGTCTGGTCTGGTTAGATAAAAAATGGCCATAAAACCCACATTTCAAAACAAAAACGGTGACAATGTTTTAATCATAATCATACAATGCCAGTGTCATCCATTGCCAATCTGCATGAAACTTTTAAGCAAATATAATTGGCAGTGTAAAGCCAAACTGCATGATCTTTGCCACCGTTCTCCCAGCTTGTGGAAAAATGAGAGCTTTTAAAGAGGGTACAAACATCCATCAAATCATAATGGAAAGGGAATTTTTGTTTGCTGTTGTAGTGGCAAATGCTCTCATATATATGTATCCAATATGTGGAAGCATACACAAGGCACGTTAGCTGTTTGACAAAATGAGTAAAAAAAATATATAGAATTTTATTAAAATGTTTATCAATTTTAATTCTATTTTTTTGGCGTTGAAATTAAGTCTTTGGGCTAATTTTTATATTCCAATTGGTAGATCAAGGCAGATTTAAAGATGATTCAAAATAAACAGGGAAAAGATCATGTGGGATAGGGGGAGTTGTCATTTCAATTGTAATATTTTCTCAATACATATTTGTGAATAATCTACACTATAAAATTTCAACCTCATCATAAAAGCTTTGGCAGTCTTGGGGCTAAGCCACTCTCTCGTTGCAAACAAGTGTTGTCATTGCAATATGAGGTGAGTATCTGAATAGTTTTCATCGGGTTTTGCCCAGATCACATTTAAAATGATGGTCCTCACTATTAGAGAACATGTTACACATATCACAAACAACTTCCAAGCGGAAGCAACAATCAATTCTTAGCCTAACCATCCCAAATAGAGAGCATCATCCTTTTCTACCAGCCTTTAGTTCTCATTATAAGACTCCAAAAGATATTTGATAGTGGAGTTCACATGTGAACGTAGAGGATAAGATTTAAATCTAGCCATGGTTAGATGAGATCTCCACTTACCCAAAAGTTCATGCCTTTCTACCCGTTCAACACCTTCATAGGCAATGATCAGTGTTCCTCAACACTAACACGATCTTTGCTTTCCCTTGGCAAAGTCACATCCAAAGATTCAAAAATAGTAGAATAATAACTTAAGGTTTCCACGAACTTGGGAAAGAAAGGTGCAGTATTAGTATTTGCTTCCTACACCACTAGTGTTACCATATTTGAAGCTAGACCTTTGACCATCCTTAAAATTCAATCACGATGATTACTTGTGCTTACACTCTCATCGAGCATATGATGAAGCTATAAAGGGAAGTTTATAGCCAATGCTTCCCAAGGCTGAACATCAAGCATATTGGCATAAACATTTGCTTCAAATACAAGTAAAGCATGCAATTCGATAGGAACTTGATAGGTCTCAGCAAGCTTTGATAATCTCTTTCCAACCAACCACAGTCCTTCACCACGAACATATTTTGCTACAGGGTCATCAACACTAGTAATCTGAACATGAGGGCAATTTGAAAATCAATAATGTGTAATCTTTGTCTTTGAATGCCTCTACAATGGCACCATTTGCAGCCATATAACCAAATTTGAAATAAGGGAAAACATAAAGAATTTGCATATAGGAAAGAATTTCACAACTGGTCTGATCTTTACAATTCAAGGCTCTATAAATCCTTCCTCCTGAAGAATGCAACCTTGCTACAAGACCTTCTAGCATATATGCACCTAACCATTCCATTAGATCCCCAAATATTGAAACAAATTTTTTCAACTCTATTATCAATTCTCTTGCCTTCACTTAACGATTGCCAGCAACAACTTTTGTACATTCGATGAGTAAACACTTTACCTCCCCTTGTGGTTTCTCTAACACATTAGTTGACTTGGTTTTGTGCCCAAGGAGCATTTTTGGACGAACAAAACTCAGCTTGTGATTCTGCTTCATCCAATCTTTCTACTTTAATGCATTGATTCTCATTAACTGGTTGTTGGTGCAGGTTCTCTACTGCCATGTGGCTATTTGTATTATTTGTTTGTGGGCAAACAAGATACAAACTTTGGTAAAAAATATCATTAATGTCACTTAAACCCTATAAATTATTCCATTCTGATTTTTTTCTAAGCACGTGATCCTCATATGCATTTTCTATATTTTTGGGATCATTACTTTTAGGCCCCAATAGTGTAGTAGATAGTTGATCAAATAGGTGAATCAAATTCACTGGTTGGCCACCACTCTGTTGTCCTCTATCTTGGGCAATTGTAGTCTCTGTAGACTAGAAACATTGAGAATCCCAAGAATATGTTTATGAAGTCTCTGACGAAATTGGGCTTGTAACAATTGATTTTCAATCCTTTTAGATACTTGTTGATTCTATTCTTTAGAAATTCTAAAAAAAAATTGGTGTTAGGTGCAATAAATTTTTAGTGGAAAGACTGAAAATTATCATTTTGTAACTAAAAAACTCACAAAGCATATTCACAGCTCTCTTCACATATGGATATGGTGTAAAAGCTTAACCATAAAAGGGTCCTATGGTCATCAACTAGATCATAGCAACATAGATTTCAAATTGTTTGGACATCAATTCTTGAACCAAAACTTGCTCACTTTTTTTTGTGTATTCTCTACCAAGATCTTTTCATTAGATCTAGATTGATGTGGATAGTAGGAAGCTCTCAATCATCTTTTCTAATTTTGCACTAGAGCCTAGCTTACTTGGAATTAGATCCATTACTTCTTTAAGCCTTTTAAATTATAACCTTTTTTTTCTTTTCGAATATGATTATTTTAGGGGATTGACTCAAGCTTCCTACTAAATCCACCCAAATATATGCCATTTTCCACATATAAATTTTATTCAAGACATTTAGAAAGACAAAAATTTAGCTCTTTTTTTGGAGCTTTTGTTGCTATTCACTTCTCTATGCATATTAAGTCAATGATTTAGTCCAATGCTCTCTCTCCCCCTCTTCCCCCTCTTTCTATCCCTCTCTCCCTCCTCTCCATTGAATCCCTAAATTAGCATCTTCATGATTCAAAAGTTTTTTTTCAATTGTGTTTAGATCATTTGAAGCTATCACTTCTCCATTGGCCTACCGATTGACCTCATGTACTGCACAAATGTGTGCAAAAAAACATAGAACAAAAATTTCCTTAATTTCAAACTTTCACACCTCTTTAGCATACCCATTGCACACCAAGGTGTGATTGCTAGTTGTATAGATTTGGAGTTGACTTCCCCACCCAACACTTTAGAAATTCATGGGCGGACTTGGTGTCTTCAGCCAAACACATGTGCCTTCACACATGGGAACTCTTTTCAAGAGCCCCCAAAATTACCCTTTTTAAAACTCCAAGGCAATATTGGCACCCTTTCACAAGTGCCCTACCAAAATAGAAATAACACAAAAAAGCACACCTTAATATTTTTTCCTTCTATTAGGATTAGCATTCACATACTCAGCATAACACAATCTAACTCAATTATTTATGTAAGCATTGCAATGAATTTTCAAGGTTTAGCATAATTATCTCATAACTTGACACAACTAAACATCAAATAGAATTTGCAATTCAACTATAGACATATATCAAACAACAATTATAAAATTATATAACCATGTTTTGGTATCTATACAAGATATTATGGGTTTCACACTAAAAGGAGAATCAAGTAAACAATTATGCAAAACCTTAATAATAGTAAAAACTCATAACACCAAGTTTCCAATCTAAAGAATTAACAATAGGGTTTATTCAAGGGTTGATACTATTGAAAGTATATTAGGAAAAGAGTAACACTATTCACCAAAAGGTTTAATTACTAGCTATCAACATTAGGGCCAATGTAGAGAAAGGTTTAATCTTTTGGTCTATTTACCACCTTTGAAGTTAGAATTCAAAGAATCTAGTTATTAAGAAGGGATTTGGAAAGAAGTTGTAGAGGTTGCAAATAAACTGAAACTATTATATGTAGAATTTTTTGAGTTTCTTTGTTTGATAGGGAAAAAACTATCAATATTGAATCATTGTATATTGGTACTAAAGTTTCAAAATCATTAAGGTGATGAGACTTGATATGAACAAGTTTTAAGCAATATAATTCCTTCCAACATTAGGGATTTGAGAAATGTTTTGGAATTACATCTATTAAATAACAAAGAGAATTGGAGGTGTGTATAACAAAGGGGAACATAAGAGTATTCATGATGGATTGATAAACATTTAAGGTCTGAAAATAATTAGGTGCCCCAAGATAGATCAAATTTTAGGTGGTTATAAAATTTATTTAATATTGACATGATTTTTTGGTATTATGCTATAGTTGCTTGCATAAAATATCATGACTTCAAAATTCCACATTTATGAGCTTAATATTGATCAATCCTATCACATGCAACTTAGATTTCCCATCTACTCAAGTTGTTTAATGACCCTTCAAAGTGTGAATTGTTATCAATGTTTTGAAAGATAATAACATATAGATCTTAGACCTACAACATGTCTTTTAATTAGTTTATTGATGTTCCTTTATTATAATTAGATTATTCTTAGAAATGGAAGGAAAGTTTATTCTATTTTGAGAGAGCCATCAAGAAGGTGGTGGTTCCTACTAGACCTCTACCACCTAATCTTGCCCAAAGCATCCTTTCAAAGTAGGAATTATTTTATCTAAGATGGTTGGACAAGTAATTGTCTTCGTCTATTGTGTGCATATTGATAACTTTCTATTCTAAACAAAATAAAATTTGTTACAAAATGTTTCTTCAATTGGTTATAAACAAATATGTATATAAGCATATTTTAGATGTCCTAGAGGATATTATATGCATTTCAAAGTTGTATTTCTAAATTGTAAATCAAACAACACCTTCAAACATATATTTATCATTATTATTAAAGTAATCTACGAAATAAAATTAAACCTACAAAAATAATATTCTATACACAAAAACATAAAAGTCTAATGCATCATATTTTAAATATTTTTATATAGAAAAAATGGAAAATAAAAATAATGTATCTTATATGCACAAATTGAATCGCACTCTCTAACATATTTAGTTACAAATATTTTATATTGATGTGACCATTGTGCCATCCTTAATTCAAGTGCTAGTTATATTTCAAGAGAAATAAATTACAAGATGTTAACTTCATTATTATAAACTTTTGACAATTGAAAACTACATGATAACTTACTGCAAACCTTATGAATACACTTCCTATATTTTTTGTACTGAAGGAGGGATTTTCTCTCCATGATACTTAGCACAAGCAATGCAAACCTTTAATTAAGCATTACTTGGCAAGTCTTGCATGTGGGAAAATGTGGCTTTGTGGACTTAAAGTGTGGACTTTTTATTATTTAATAATTTTTGGTATATATGTTGCATGGAAAGTTTCAAACTATGTTTAGCTATTTATTAGATAGCTATAATGGCATAATATGATGTATATAATTTTCACTTTCAATGCTTTGAATATTCTTTGGTAAGGAATTTCAATTCAATGGAATATTTTTATTGGAAATGATCTTAAAATATTTAGAAATGTTTAGCCACTATATGATGGGACATTGATACATAGTAATGACGATCCATGGTAGTATGCATAAGAATGAGGGGGTGTGAGACAAATGGCTTAAAATTTCATTCCTAACAAGTACCTATGTAGCCAAGGATGGGAGCGACTGGAGCGACAAGCAAGAAACCCAGCGGGAGCACTGGTTCAAACTACGCAAAGGAGGATGGAGCGGGTGAGGAGGACGGCGATGCTGGTGGGGATTTGGATGTCTAGCGGTGTTGGGCATTGGCCGAAAGGCCTCTACATTTTGTTCTTTCTTCCATGTTGGGCCTTTACAGATGCAAAGGCATCCTCTTCAACATGGCGGATGTTTCTGTGTGTGAGTGGTGGTCTTCAGATTGAAGGACAGTTGTTTTTCTGCTTTGGATGTGGTTGGTGATGCTGACGTTGAACCGGATTTTGCATCACATCAGGTGTTCCCATATTTTTTATGGTTGCATACCTAGTAGAGGGTGTGCTTAGTTTTTTCTGAGAATATTTGGCCTACCAATACCCTTGAGCTTGAGGGTGTTGTGTGTGTGACCTTCCTGTCGTGTTTTTGGTTGCCTTCTTTGCTATGGGAGAGCGTGGGTTTCTTTGAGGATGTTTGATTGCAGAATGGACCTCTTTTTGTTCCTATTCGACATATTAGGAAGGCTTGGTGTTCTTTGATGCTAGTTTGTTTTGCTTCTGGCTTCTTCTTGGTCATCCTTTTCTTTTGCCTAAAGTTTATTTGGTGGATCTATTTTGGGGGTTTTTGTTCTTGGAGTGTTTTGGGTTCTTCATGTCCCCTTTCTGAGGAATGGTGGTATTTCCTTTTGGTGGGTTGTTGGGAGTTTTGGCTCATCTCTGGCTCTGACTGGCATGTTTGGGTTGCTTGGTATTCTATCTTGCTGGCCCTTCTCCTAATTTCCTTCATGTTTGGGACCCCTTGTTCCTCTTGGGGGTTGGGTGTTCTTGTTCTTTCTAAGATTGGGACTCTGCCTTTGGTGGTCTTTTGGCTTGTGGCTCATTTTCTTGTTGTGTTCTTTGTGGCCTTGTTCTCTCTGGCTAACTTTCTATTGTGGCCTTGTTTTCTTTGGCTAAGTATCTTTGGACCCTCTTTGTTGAGGATGTCGTATCTCCTCTTGCTCCCCAGGTGGTTGATGTTGGGGTTTGTGTTCTTCTCTTGGGTTGAGCTACTTCTTGTTTCTATTATGTTGGCTCAGATGTTTTGGCCTTTTCTAAAGGCTTTGAAGTGGGTGAGTGGTTGGCTTGTTGCTAGGTTTTTTTCTATGGAACCCAATGAGTTTTTATGAAAATGTTGTGATGGTGGACCTATGGTGACTTTTTGAGACTTTTCTCCTTTTCCACAGTTTGTTTCTGGTGCAGTGTTTTCTAAAGGATGCTACAGGTGTGTGCTTGACTACTATGTTAGCTTTCTCCTCGGGTCCTATGGAGGTGGACCCCCATAAGCTATTCTTATTGAGGTGGGCAATTCTCCTATGGAGGTGGAGGTGGAGGGTGCTGGTGATTTCTGTTGCGGTGGTCTTGTTTCTTGTAGCATCCTCTCCAATAGAGGGGAGCTCATTCCTTTAGAGGTGGTTATGGAGTTGGTTTCCTGTTACCAGAGTGTCTTAAAGGAGTTGTTGTTGATGGAGTTGTCCATGGTTGATTTGGGCTCTTTAGCTTCTTATGTTTTGCTGCAGACTGGGTGGTTTTCTAAGTTTCTCTTTATGCCCTAGCAAGTTGAGCTGATTAGGGGTTTGATGGTGTTCTACACCATTAATCTGGTTATCTTTCATGGCTCTTTGGTGTCTTCCATGAGTAGCTGGTTTGTTGATGCCTAGCAGATGCAGGCAGTTTCTATGTATCTCTAAGGGTTTCTGGTCCTAGTTAAAACTAGGTTGTAATAGGGTTTTCTGGCCCTTGCTTGTTTGTCTGGTGTAGCGTGTGTAGTCATGCTTATCTTTTAGAGGCTGTTGTGGTGTAGATGGTGGTTTATGGTTTATTTTAATTGTAGCTTTCTTTTCTTTGTACTGGGTTTCGGGCCCCATCAAAACCCGCTTTTACCTCTAATAAAAAACAATTACCTATGTAGCACCTATGGATTGGTTGATGTGTAGGATGAGGATCACATAAGTTTATGTGGAAATGTTAGTGGAGAAGACCTTTGGGTGCATATGGATTCATTCTTATTTATTATTTTTAAATATATATAGCAGAGAGGATCTAGTAGTTTCCCATGTATCAACAATTTCTCATCTCTTGCACACCTAGCCCCTCAAATATTTTTTGCATTATAACCAACACAAAAAAAATTAAAAGTCTAGTAAAATTTTCAACATGCATTACTATGTGTTCTTTTTTGGATGTGTAGTTTACCAATGAGTATGGTCAAGATACATGGAAGCGCATTTTTAATATAGGACAAGTTGCTCCAAAATACCCACTTTTATAATTATTTTAAACATTTTATATTTACAAAAACCACCCACTTGCATAGCATGAAAAACTCAAACAATTTATATATAGATATCTTCATGCACAATTATTGGTGCCTAATCTACCATAAAATCAAGCCCCAATCAACATGATGAGTTGTCAAATGCACATTCTCCCATACTTACTCACATCCGCATGGATCAACTCCATTTACTAAAGGTACATGTCATAAACGATAAATGGTATAAGGCTCCCTACTAGACATCAAACAAAATATAATTCATATTTCAGTCAAATCATCATAGATTTCATATAGAAATCACAACAACAAATTCAACTAACCAAATACAAGTTAAATTAAATTAATTTCAAACTCAACAACCAAATTAAATGCATTAATTTTTCAAATTTGAATCAATCCTAAGAGGGAAATTATACATCATATTTACAAAGCAATAAACTATCAATTTTGTCTAGGTGCATAACTATTATCCTCTACAATATACATAGCATCACCATGCATTCTCTACACATTCCTAAACTATCCAAGACTCTTTAAGTTGGTACTACCTATATATGTCACATGCAATATGATATTTATAAACCCCATTCAATATGATATTTATAAACCCCATTCATACATATAAATATAACATGAAAGCCATAATTTGTATCACCTTATCAACGTTTATTATTTTATAAATTACTACATACTTATGAGGTGATATATATATAGTTATTATACTCATATTTTCATAATTAGAAGTATAAAAAAATTTAAGAAAATGTGGCTTTAATATATATTATCTATCAATTATATATACAAACTGATAAATAAAACATTGTATAGATATATAGTGGAAACCCTTAATATATATTACCTATCAATAATATATGCAAATAGATAAATAAAACCATCTATCCCAAATGAGGTGTCACCTAGAAATATAGCTCTTCTTATTTTTGATGGTCATGTAAGACATGCAGCATTCAAGGCAATTAAAGAAGCAAGACACATAGACATTGACTTGCTCACCCTCCCTACACATGCCAGCCACAAGTTGTATTCCCTAGATGTGAGTGTCTTCCTCTCCATTCAAAAATTATTTCAAACATCAAAGGACTATATGGATGTCAAACCACCCCCAAAATGAAATAGGAAGGGAAGAGTTGGAAACTCTTGCTAGCAAGGACTTCAAACATGTATTAACACTTAGAAATATTATCAGTGGCTTCCAAAGGATAGGAATTTGGCCATTAAATTATAGTGCACTTGAAATGGACATGAGGCCAAGTGAGGCATTTGTAGTTGGAGATGTTGAGATGTTGATTATATATATAACTCGAATTATTTTTAGTCTTGGATGCATCATTATTAGTGAATTGGATGGAGGGGCATTTTATTACATATTCTAGAGTAATAGCAGTGATGCATCAGGAGACCTAAAATATCACTCAATCGAAGGTAGGAAGGTGTGTTAGCGGAGGGAAAGGCATAAAATTTTAATAGATCGATCTGCACACAACGTTTTTCCTCAAATAGAGAATTTGATAGAGTAATCAATGCATCTGCTTGGAGTTTTTTCTTTGCATTTTAAGAGAATCCATATAGGCAATAATCTGTGGGAAAGTTTGAGGAGGGGCATGCACAGCCCAGAGGAATTTGTCATTGCATTTCAAATTTTAGGAAGGATAAGCAAGGTGAAATTTTGCAACAATACAAACCCTAGCATCTACAAAGACCACACCACCATGCACAAATGCAAAAAAATAATTTGGAGAAAAAAGGGTTTCGTGGAAAACACCCTAGCAGAACACTACTCTATTCCAGACCTTCATTGGGTTAAACAAACATTAGGCAAATATTAACTGAAGTTATTTTTTGGAAAACCCAACTGTGAGCTTATAATGTCTATGAAGAAAAAAGCTTCAGAGAAACCTTACTCACACCCAAAAGATTTCCAATGACCATCTCTCTGCAATGCAATGGGTACTAGAGAAAATTCAGTCCAACCCCCAATTTTAGCCCTCCCTAAGTTGAAAGCAATCACAAGAATAAATTCTTGCATAGGCTACAGAGAGTAACCCTGGTCATTTCTCACATACCTCTACATCCACCAACACTAGTTTTATGAAGACAAATTTCCATAATGCGTCTAAGGATGAGGTGAAAGAGAAGTTAAATTCTCATTCAAAAAAGGGGATGCCCCAAATTCCTTCCTAGACTCAAGAAGCTACCAATGGAGGTAAGATCCTTGATTGATTTCTCCCTAATGAGGTTTTAGATGTGATTGTTGATTGTAAGCAAAGAACAACCATTTTATTGTCCTTTGAGGAGTCCCTTATGAGCAAGATTTTTATAAATGGGAAAAAACACATTGGGAAAACAAGGGATGGATGATAGAATCTATCTAAGGGCTAGTCAAGGGTTACATTTCATGCACATTTTTCTCAACTGAACATGCATAGGTTGCTCTGCATTATGGTTCTTGGACAATATGTGGAAAAATTCATTAATTTGCAAGAATGGGATTTTGACTTTCACCTTGAAGGAGCTTCTAAATCTCGATACCCTGCATGGGTAGAATTCCCTTTCCTAAATTTGGCTTTTCGTTTGTTCCTGAAAGACATAGCAACCCAGTTAGGGAGAGTTTTATGGTGTAAAAATAATACTAATAAGTACTCAAGCCTCTTTGTTCACCCTATGGCCTGCATTGAATTAACTTAAACAAAACTTTTCTTGATACCCTACAACTTATTGTTCCAAGATTTTGCTTTTCTCAACCCATATCTTACCTCAACAAACCTAATGCTCTTTTTTACTGTCACAAAGAAGGACATTTAATCAAAGATTTCCCTATTCATAAACCCAAATCCAATTCCTACCCTTCTTCACTAATCCCTTCACCAATTTCTTCTCCTCCCATACCTTAGGTTCACCACTCTCGTGAAGTCTCCCCTCATGGAAACACTCCCCCTTCTCCCCCTTCCATTTAGCCATCACCACCCCTTTCCCCCTCTCATCCAAGACCCTCCACCATTGCTTCAAATTGTCATCCCTCTCTAGTGGCTAATATTGTACATAATACTCCCCATTCTTTATTACCATGTTCTCCTTCAAATAAACCTTCATCTTGCAAGGAAGACATCCTTGAGGAAGGATGGAGGATGGTTAAAAAAAGAAAGGAAATCTTGAATTTGCAATAAATGAACAAAGCCATGTGAATCAACCTGGTGCTCCTAGAGCTAGATCTCCCTCTCCAAGCCCTCTTAGACAGAGGTATAGATCCCCTAGTGAGGACCTCTCAAGGGATTTAATTCCACTCAAACAACATGACAACTTAAGGGAGAATCAGTTCAAATTTCTAGACTCGGAGGATATAGATTCCTTGCCCCAAATTCAAGGAAGTTTTATGCCATCTCATGGAATGTTAGGGGTTTATCCATCCCCTCAAGAAGAGTTCATGTTAATAAAGCTTTGCAAATTCACAAACCAAATGCAATCTTCTTGCAAGAAGTTAAAATTGCAAAAAATCACCTCCAACTTTCTCTTCAATCCTTATGGAGGGATGACTAGTTTAAAACCACTCTTCATAGTGACTAAAGTGGAGGTGTAGTGTTAGGAATTGCACCTTGGTTAGCAAGTTTCTCATTTCTTTAGGAGTAGATCCCAACAATAATAGTATGTTGTGCTTATTGTTGATCCAAGGAAGATCCATTGGTTTTTGATCCATTTATGCTCCTAATGATTGGTAGCCTATTCTAATTCTCAAGATTAAAATAGCCTCAACATTGTTAAGAGTGTTAAATCAAATATAAAATAATTCTTGGGCACCAAAAATGTAAAAGAGGAAAGGAAAAGTATTTTTCCTTTGGAAGAATAAAAATTTCACCCACGTAGTAATAGAAGCATGAGCAAGTTTAGGGTTTTGATATTATGTTGCAATGAGGGAAGAAATCCACAAGGAAGCACTCCAGTTTTCTAGAAGTTCATTGGAAGGTTTAGTGTGACTCATTGAAGATGCCCACGTTGCAAGTTTAGAAGGAAGTTTGCAATAACAAGAAGTTGAAAGGAAAAATTTTTGGGATATGATGTTAAAACATCTCCACATGCCCAAATGCCTTTAATGTAAACACTCTTCGTGCCTACAAATCCACCACTCTCCAGCCTTGTAGAATAGGAGTTCAATGAAATAGAGTTTTCTGCATTTCCTTTTCTACAGACAGTAAACGCAATTCATGGCACTAAAGGATACTATAAAAAAAGAATATATAGACAAATTGCAGAATAAATTGATTGGGTGAGAGAGATCAAGATGACCTAATCACACAAAGCTATAGGAAAGGGGGTCATTTTCCCTTACTGGTAGAAGATTAGTTGCAATTGACAGACTGTTGGAGAGGTATTTTTTCTCATGATTAATGTTTATTGTTTGATTCAACAACAAAATTTTTTGTTAAACTATTGTGAATTTGAAATGAAGCAAACTCTAAAAACCCTTTAAAGTTATGGTTTTTATAAGGAGGCATTGTCATGGCTTTTATATTCCTACTCATATAGCTTGAGATTGGAATAATGAATTAGTGGCATCCACGCTTTTGTACACTTCAATAAATATCTTAGTAGAACATCCATCATTAAGAAGTTATTGAAGTATTGTGTAGGGTTTGGATTGGAGCCTATGGGTCCAGGAAATTATAAATAAAATATCAAGTTCCTGTCTGAGAATAGAATTTAGTCCTCTTCTTAAGCAAATGCTTGAAGATTAGCCATTTAACATATATGTGTACTCTAGATGCCTAACTTAAAAGAGCTAGATCATCTCTCTCACAAAGAAAATAGTATCAAAGGATTCAAGAGAAGGCAGTCTATAGAAGGATTTAAGCATCTCTCTAGCTAAGAAAAGAGAGAGATATTAAGAAGGGAAAGAAGAAGACTTTGAAACTTAATATACTTGGCATTCTAAATCCACATCAAAGGATTCAAAATGAGAGATGAGAGATACAACTCCAGAAGTGGAAAAGGAAAGCCACAAAATCTGCCCATTATTCTAGGCATTCAAAACCTCAATTAAAGGATTCAAGGGGCTTGGAGAAGCATTTATGGTTATCTACTACAACGTTGAGAGTAACATTGCTAGAAGTGAAAGGGAAAGACAAAAATTCTTCACATCACCCTAGTTGTTCAAAATCCAAATTAAAGGATCTAAGGGAAGACAACTTTGAGAAGGATTTGAACATGTCTCCTTCAAAGTAGGAGATACACTTCCGGAAGAGAAATGAGAAGGACATAGATCTTTCTCCCATTCCATGAGCCCAAAATCCAATCAAAAGGTTATAGAGAAAGGATTATTCTCACATCTTAGTTTCTTTACTTGCATTTAATAATGTTAAGTTAATTGGGATAATTGGAAAAAAATGAGATTTATTTGATATTATGAAATTTGATAAATGCAATAATATTTGGAAAAAAGTGATTGCCTTGCAACTTTATGATTTAAGAAGATTTATTTTATAATGACCATCGGTTAAAGGTTATTGATGAACAATTGCAAGTGCAAGAACGTGTGTGTGCAGGAACAAGTTGAAGAACAAGAACATGGTTGGGGCAAGAATGCTTAGCGGATGATGCACAGTAAGCAAGGTTGGAATCTGGAATCTCACACACCATAGTAGACCATAACATCTGCATTTGTTTTGCAATTGATGGATATCATTCTTGCTTGTATGAAATCATATTTGGCTAAATAGACAATCTTATTTATTTCATCACTTGTCTTACCATGTCTATTTCAAAGTTAATTTCATAATGGTAATGGAAATACATCTGGTTATATATAACTATCATGGGAAGAATGACTATTATTTATTCTTTCAAAAGAACTTGAAAAGTAAGTTTTTGACAAAGGAAATAAATAAATAATAACAAACGTTGTAACTCATGTAAATATATATATGTGTGTGTGTGTAACCATATATACATAGAAATAAATATGATAAAATATTTCAATGATAAGTGTTTCTTATATTCGAAATTCATTATGAAACTGTATGGAAGGAAACAATGACAAATAATATTCATGTAACCCCCTTCATACTTGAATAAGGTCAATCCCTTCCATAATAGAATGATGGAAATAATGCTCAAAAATAGGAGAGTGGGCGGCTAAGTCATGGTGGTATGGAGAATTAAGATCGTCCCTATAGACATCCAAATTTGGACACTTAATTTATCCAAATTTATCACTTTTTGTCTAAACATCCTCTTATCCTAGTTAATTAAATAATATTACTATTATTTAATTAATATCTTTAATTCTGCCAAACCCCTAATAATTAAATACCTTACCCTCCTTAATCCTCTTTTCATCAAATAAATTAAATAAATATTACATTTATTTAATTCCTCAAATGTCATTTTCATCTAATCCTAATCCATCTCCTAATTTCTTCATTAGGGATGTGCACATGCCTAATCCTTGATTAGGATGTGTCACATCCTCAACTTTGCAAGTTGGCTTCTAATCCTCATTTATCTTCTAATTATTGATTAATTAAGCTTAATCATTCTCCAAGGAATTTTTAATTCCTTTTTATTCTTCCTAGATTCCCCTCCTTTAAATGTGAATTTTTAATTCACATTCCATCTCCCAAGGCTTCTAGAACCTTGGACTTGTCACAATCTCCACATGTGACCAAGTCCCACCTTTTTGGAGCCCACCTTTTATCCTTTAGACTTTCCTAAGAATGTGAATTTTTAATTCACACTTATTTCCCCAACCACCTTTCACTTTCCCATGTAGATTTTTTAGGAATTCCAAAATTCCTCAAATGTCTCTTTCACTCCCACTTGGGGACAAGAAATCCCTTTTTGTGGAAATCTTCTCACTCCCCAAGGTGCATGTCATTTTTTCACTTCATGTACCTTCTTGACAACTCATCTCCACCTCATATCCCTTTGTCCACTTCACCCTCCACATGTCAAGATGTGAGGGCTTGTGGGTTCTCAACCCACCATAGCCCTTCATCTTGGCCTTGTTGGAGCAATCTTGACCGTTGAATTCTCTAGAGAATTCAAATTCTTCTATAAATACCCCCTCCTCAACGGCATTTCTAACACTTTTTGATTTGAGCAACTACATGCTGCCCATTTGCCTTCTCAAACACTTTGCACTCTTATAACTACATGCTGTCCATTTGAACTCTCAAACCTTTGCCATCATTTAGCCATCTTTGTTAATCATTTGCACCTCTAATCTTGCATTTAGACATTCAAGCAATCATCTAAGGAGCACACAACCAATCCAAGCAAGGGCCAATCAAAGAGGTATCAACAACAAGGGAGGTAAAACTGTTTGTGTTTCATTTTGTTTACATTCATTTTCGTTGTACCACTCTTTTGGCTAATCTTGAGGTGTCCTTGGTATTTTGTCATTTCTATTTCTTAAATTCTTTTGCACATTTAGAGCAGTAGAAATTTCAAGGTATCACATTTCTGGCACGCCCAGTGGGACCCACACACGGGTCTTGCATTTAACGTCTCTTCGAGTTTAGAATTTTGTAGGAAAAGCTCGCAGAAAGGCGGTAGCGCCCCCACAGAAACGCGGTAGCGCCCTACGCAGAAGTGTGGTAGCGCCCCCGCAGAAACGCGGTAGCGCCCTACGCAGAAGCGTGGTAGCGCCCCCGCAGAAACGCGGCAGTACCCTATGCAGAAGTGCGGTAGCACCCCCGTAGAAACGCGGTAGCGCCCTACGCAGAAACACGGTAGAGCCCTACGCAGAAACGCAATAGCGCCCCGAAACAGCACAGTTGGGAAGGTAAAATAGGCGTTTTGACTTCGTTTTTGCTCTAGTTTTTTGCTATTTTCACGTGATAACTCTCTAACGTTGTTCTGGCAAGAATATTGTTGTTTTGCGCTAACGTTTTGCAGCATATTGTGGCAAAATTTGACAAAAGGCGAAAAAGACGACAACTAACATTTGTTTGTAGGGTCATCTACATAATTAGACTTTCAAAAATTATCTTTGTTGTTCTCAAACATAGTCTAATTAGGAGGATTAAACCTCATTGTTTGTTGTGGTTGTTTACTTTTGTGTTACCCAAGGGGGCATTGATTTGTTTTCACTTTCCCCTTGCACTTCGTGTGAGCCTGGGGAGTAGTTGGAAATAGTTAGTGTCTTCCTTTTAGTGGGACCTGCTTGGGGATTTCATCACCCCAAGGGACGATTCCAATCACGTGTACCAGTGGGGTATATAAAGGGGAGAGAACGAAAGTTGTACCCCAATCTAGTTGCATCATAATTGGCGGAGCGTCGAAGCTAGGGTGATACCTAGATAGACGTGAAGAGTTGGTCTGAGCCTTTCAGTATCTTGCTGGGGTTCCCGACTCACACTTGTGATGGACTGGTGTTCACGGTTGTGCCTCACGTACCGAGAGTATATCAAGGACTTCCTAGAAGCCTTGTGCATCCTAGATTAAGACTTTGCCTTGCCATACCCATAATATTAATCATAGGATTGTGCTTGCTTGAGGTGTTATCTCATGAAAAATCTGTCAAATTTTTGATACTTTGGATTTGTTTTATCATTGTGTCCTTGCCATAGCCTTTGCCATCAAAAACCAAGCTTTGTCCCCGCAGAAACGTGGCAGTGCCCTACACAGAAACGCGGTAGCACCCCCGCAGAAACGCGGTAGCGCCCTACGTAGAAACGTGGCAGCGCCTACGTAGAAACGCGACAGCGCCCTACGCAGAAACCCGGTAGTGCCCCCGCAGAAACGCGGTAGCACCCTACGCAGAAACGTGGCAGCGCCTAGGTAGAAATGCGGCAGCGCCCTATGCAGAAACGCGGTAGTGCCCCATAGAAACGCGGTAGCGCCCTACGCAGAAATGTGGTAGCGCCCCCGTAGAAAAGCGGTAGCGCCCCTACAGAAATGCGGTAGTGCCCCTGATTTACTGTAGAAGGCTGTCTACGCCCCTGATTTGCTGCAAAATGCTGGCTACGCCCCTTTAACTTCCCGGGGCTGTCATTTACAAACCGTGCATCGAATCAACTTCATTCAAAAACCAAAATTGCTCAGTTTTTTGAGCTTTATCTAGTGGTACCTTTTGTTTCTTCCTATCTAATCAAACCAATCCATTCCTCTGATCATCTAATCAATCTAAGCACACCAATCCGATCAAGTTCATCTAATCACAATTATCCAATCAACATCATCTAATCATTTAATCCTATCCAATCAAACTGATCTAGCACTTGAATCAAATTCATCAAATCATCTACCCGATCTAATCATCCATCTACCAAATCCCATCAAAATTAAAAGCAATCCCATCCAATCATCCTAATCTGAGCTTTTGTCCAATCCTGATCTGAGCTTGACCAAAATCCTGATTTGAGCTTTAATCTGTTCCCATCCAAAATCTTTTATCCATCCTCTTTATCCTGTCATCATCATGAATCCTCATCCTCCATCAATAGTAGTCAAGGGAAACCCTAATTACGTGGACAACGATAACGAAAGTCTTGTCGATCAAGAAGAATATGACATAGATCCCCTTGACACTATCATCTCTAGTAAGCTTTCTCCACCCACTTTCCAAAATCCAATTAAGCCTAATCATGCTCCTTATGCCACCTTTGACAATGGATATCCAGTATCTTCTTCATCCCCATATTTGTCATCTCCTTCATCTACATCATCCTCTTATACAACCTCTACA
>VDFB02303033.1:32060-68006 GCA_007258455.2 Sequoia sempervirens | reverse complement strand
TCTCAACCCACCATAGCCCTTCATCTTGGCCTTGTTGGAGCAATCTTGACCATTGAATTCTCTAGAGAATTCAAATTCTTCTATAAATACCCCCTCCTCAAGGGCATTTCCAACACTTTTTGATTTGAGTAACTACATGCTGCCCATTTTCCTTCTCAAACACTTTGCACTCTCATAACTACATGCTGTCCATTTGAACTCTCAAACTTTTGTCATCATTTAGCCATCTTTGTTAATCATTTGCACCTCCAATCTTGCATTTAGACATTCAAGCAATCATCTAAGGAGCACACAACCAATCCAAGCAAGGGCCAATCAAAGAGGTATCAACAACAAGGGAGGTAAAACTGTTTGTGTTTCATTTTGTTTACATTCCTTTTCGTTGTACCACTCTTTTGGCTAATCTTGAGGTGTCCTTGGTATTTTGTCATTTCCATTTCTTAAGTTCTTTTGCACATTTAGAGCAGTAGAAATTCCAAGGTATCACAGTCCCAAATATAGTACGCAAAATCAATGGATAGGGTGTGGGCGAATTTTGAAACAAAGGAGACAATCTAGCAAAAAACATTGAAGGAATATGGGGAAAAAGTAGAGGAAGGCACGAAGAAAAAGGAGCAGACGTTTCTATTCATTTGAAGCAAAAAGGTAACCATTGTGTAGTCTATAGGGGTAATTTGAAGCTCTTTTTAGATGTTTCTATCATAAGATTCAAATGATTTTCTCTTGTGAGCATAATGGGTATTGATTACATTGGGGTGATCCCACAATACTAGTTTACAATTTTTGGCCAAACTAGACATTGAGCTGAATTTTTAAACTAAATCTTCACTTTTGGGTACCTATAGCAGCTAAACCATGAGGAATTTGAAGATTATGCAAACTTGTGATTTGTGATATTGATTTTTGTTCAGTTATGCTAGTCTAAAGTGTTGAGTTTTAGTGTTTTCCAAGTGGATAGAGAAGACTATGTCATGAACCTTGAAGACAATAAAAAAAAAAGAAGCCAAGTTTAGATACAGTTGACTACAATGGGACTAAATTCTAATGGCTAAATTTTCTTGGAGAAATTTTAGAAAAATCCAATTGACATTTTTGAGTGGTAAAATCCAATTTTAGAAAATTCTAATGGCTAAAATTTTCTTGGAGAAATTGACATTTCATGGGCTTCAAATGAAGGGTAATATGTTATCCCTTACTTCCTGCTAAGTGTCTACTACATGAAAAATAAATGTCCAAGTTTTAAGACATTTATTTCTTAGTTACAGTTGTAATCTTCCTATCATATTCATGGAAAGGTGATAGTCTTGGTAGAGATAGTCATGCTCCACAAATGCTAGCTACTGCAATCAGACTGGCCAGGGGCATCTATTTCTTTGGTGCCTAGATTTTTCAATAACAACTTGAAAATCACAAATGTTCTGTTAGAAAAAAATTGGGTTTCAAAGTTGAAGGGGAATGAAAGTCATTGTGGCAATAATGAAGAACCTCATCTTAAGTTTGTGCATAAAACAAGCATAGTTTGGGTCACAGTTTCATGGGCTTCAAATGAAGGGTAATCTGCTATCCCTTACTTCCGGCTATGTGTCTACTACATGACAAATAAATACATCCAAATTTTAAGAGTTTTCTTTCTCAGTTATAGTTGTACTCTTCCTATCAGTCTATGGAACTCAACTTGTACAATACATTCTTTATGGGTGCTCTGTCAGAGTGTGGTGGAATAACCAATTCATGAGGTTCATTGTGTCCACATCGTCAATGTTCCTTGCATTGTTTATTGTTGAAGTAAATTTGTTTGGATTGTTTGAAGTTTTTATTGTGGTTCCAAAGGGGTAAAGGGAGAAGAGTATACTAATGAAGTGGAGACAAGGACAAGGACAAGAGAAGTTTCCAAAGGATAGGTATAACCTTCAAAGGAAGTGCTAATATACAAGATGACAATTTATGCACATAACAGGTCAGTGACTTCCGTTCTTCAAGGATTCTACCTTTATGTTCTCCTTTGGTTGATAAGTATGATAAAGTCTTGTTGGAGGAAGTGAAGAATTACTCCTAAGCAAGCATTTAGTATTGCTTTAGGTTTCTTAAAAAGGTAGCACTCTTTATGGGATTTGAGAATGTGCATGCACTGATTACATCTGAAAGAGATTTAATAGAGTAACACATAAAAGAGGGTAGGCCTTTATGAAAAATATCAAGTGGGCACAAACTTAGTCAAGATAGATATAAAGCAATCAAGTGTCAAAGAACTAGATTCACAAAATTTATGAAGACTATCCATGGGAGTAGTCAATAAAGGCATGTCTAATATCTTTATTACATGCACACTTCAGAAGGAAAATAATGACAGTTAATGTGATATTGACAAAGACAATCAATTGAACATGATAGTGCCAATAAGATGGCATGCTGAAAAGACATCAAAGTCTAAAAATTTTGAATGACACATGACAACACAAGTGCACACACAAACAAGACAACCATTAGGAAGTAAGTGGTTGTTGTGATTGAAGGGTAGTGACCAATGAAGGCAGTCACTATGAACACAAGGAGAGAAATCCTATCATGAAAAGGTAGTAGTCTGCATGTGTTTTGAAAGAGAAAGGGGTAGTCATCACTAGCAAGTGCAAAAAATTCAATCCACCATAGAAAAGAGAGAAAAAAACAAAGGAATAGGGCTAGCTGGTACGATTTTTCCACAATCCATGAAGTTACAATATTTAGCTTTTGGATTCAACTGTGTATGTTTTTGATGTTTCAGATCACACTCAGTGATCCATCATCAGGAAGAGGAAGACACAAAATGAGATCACATAACAAGTCTAAATTGTCAATATATAAGATCTCAAAGGTAAGGTCATATGATAAGAATACAATCATTATGCCAAGAAAATGCTTGTACACAATGTTAGTAATGGGCAGTGATCATGAAGAGTTAAAGAAGTAACAGAGGGATAGTCAAGATAAAGTGGGAAAATTCAGAGTTAAGTAGATGAATCTCATCAAGACTTGTGCCAAGAAAGCATGAGAGTAAATAGGTTTTTTTGTAGGCTGTGTGGTAGGTATGACAGTGGCAAGAAGCATAAAGGAGATTTAAGACATAAGACAAGTGTCAAGTTTTGGACTTGAAAGAATGTTCTATGCCCTCATAGAAGACTCTTGACTATTTTGAATCTTCTCCCACATTCCCTATTAGCAAGCTCTAATAATTGGGAGTTGAATGAGCATTCATAACCTCTTTTCTTACATTTATGATCAGTTGGCAAACATCTAAGAGTAGTTTGTTGAGTTGTGCAACTAATGGAGAGAATATAGGGCAGTTTTGACCTAGTTTTGGAGCATTTACCAGCATCTAGGAGCTATTTTGGGGACTTGATTGGTAGAAAAGGTCAAGGCATGACGTTTTCTTCACTAAAGTACCTTTTTAGAGCACTTTTAGGGGCTAAAAAGTAGGGAAAATAGTTTTGGACGCCCAAAGGAGTTTGATTCAACAAGCACATGTTCATAATCTATTGCAACTATTGAACAACATAAAGGAAAGCCAAAATATAGTTTTTAGTTAGTTATTTTCTCTTTTAAAGCATTGTATTGTAACTTTCTTAAGTTCTTTCATGCTGGAGCTATTAGGAAAAGGTGTGTTGTACACCTTGCATTATGTATTTAATGTAATTATTCTTGGGGCTACTTAATATTGCATGTAACGTTGGCACATAAGTTAAGTTGATAAAATGTAATTATTTAATATTGGGGAAATAATAAATAAAGCACCCAATATTAAATAAGGGGACATGGTTTGTAATCTCATAGTTATTGTCACATAGTTTTGTGTAATACCACTTAGTGGTTTTGTGGGAGCTTGCTTCTATAAAAACAACCACAAAGGTAGTTATTAAAAAAAATGCAATTTTGCATGATTAGCTCTAGTTAGCATTTGTGAGGGTTTGAAGCATGGCACAGGATGTGTGGCTGCATGCTTGTTCGCATGGATTGTTTAGAGAGAACTTGTTTCTTCAATGGTGTAATGCCCCATCTTAATAACCTAAGAATGTTGCAAATGTGTTGAAAGGTGTAATAATTTTTTTTTAAAAGTATTAATATTAAGTTAATTAGTTGCATACATTCGTTAGGCTAAGCGACGTTACACTACTTTGAGTTTTCCATAAGCGACTTAAGTATTTCGCATTGCACATATTAAATCATAACATAAAACATTTAAAGATAAACATTGCAATTCATTTGATTACCAACCATAATAACATAAAATACAAACATGTTTTTCCATACATTGCATTTGATAATTATACAATACTCATCCATATGATGAGGTAGTTCAAATAATAGTTACATTTACAATTACATTGTTCTCCTCTTATACAATTGAGGAATGTTTTCAAATACAAGTTTACAATATACAATGCTGAAATAAACATAAGATCCAAGTGCGAGCTCTCCATCCATGAAGCTCTCGATGCCATGATCAAACTGGGGACCCAACGGAGTAAGGTGCACGTTCCACCCAACCATGTGGTACCCGTAGGTCCACCCCCCATGCTAGGAGATAGTAATAAGGTTACCTAGACCTAATCTACTAACCCTAGACACTAGTATAAACAATCTATTCGTTACATTGCTTCCAGATTTTGACAATTGAATGAATCACAAATACAAGGTTTAACTGTTATTCTAGATGGAGTGTCATCACAACGATGCAAAGGTTACCCTGGTGTTTCTTCCTAGGTTTTGGCCCCCAATCCTTGGGTTACCCTGGTAACCTCTTACGAAACCCGGCCCCTATTGCATACTATTGTGGAATCGAATGTCTTTTAAAGGAACAAGACATCGATTTGCCATTCCAGACCTTCTCATCTTATACTCGTGACTGAAAAAGCTCAAGAGTCATAAGAGAGGCATGCACATTTTGTTAAAAGTGTTAAATCTAACTACTATGTCATTTAGTTATCACTGACTTAGTTAACTATTTGTAAGTTACCCTGACACCACTTTGTGTGTCGGCCCTTACAAATAGCCACTCCCCTAAACATAACATGGGAATTCTATGTTCTCTGTCTAAGGTTTACAAGTGTACACATAGCCAAAATCAATATAAAAGACTAAACACGTTACAATGAATAGCAATCAATGTTCATAACTCAAGTGTCAAACCACCAAACAAAACCATGTACACATACTTAGAAAACACATGATATTTTACTTATCAATCACACACCCCATTTAACGGTTGGTCTGGAAGACTTGTTTATTAAAGACTTTTCCCATTTTGCCCAATCATAAAAAGAAGTAAACCAATTTTAAGAAAATGGAATTATACATCTATCATTTGGATATACTAAATCCATATGTTTCAGTTTGAAAACAGTATATTTACAAATTGGCTCAAGAAAATAACTACTTCATTAAATCTATCTTTATGATTTTCACAATTTCACTATAAATTATATTCTATAATTTTCTCAACTTTTATTAAAAAAAATAATTAATATCTATTCAATTAGAACTCATTTACTTCCACATTATTTACATATATATATATAAGTATATATAGACATATATATATATATATATATTTACATATATATATATATATATAAATATATAAATACAAATATATATATATTATTATAATTACTATTTATATCAATTAAAGAAAGAAAATCGCATTTAACACAATTTATAATAAAACTTCCGTTTTAAATAAATTTTATATAAAATAATTTTGGGGAAACCCCCGGCCCAGCCCGCGGCCTGTGAAGGCCGCGGCCCTTACTAGGGCTGCGCCTAGCAGCCCTGGTGGCTACTGTGCGCAGCCATGGGGCGCCTCCCAAAACAAGGGAGGGTTTCGGCCCTCCCCAAACCCTCTGCAATTTTTTAAAAAAATAAAAACTTTCATATAACATTCCTGCGGAAATTTCCTCCACATCTCGGATTTCGATCTGGAAATATAAAAAAATAAAACTCGCCCGTACGGCGATTTACAACAATTTTTTTTTAATTTATCATATATGTATATACATTTATATATGAATATATATATATTAATATATATACATATATAAATATATATATATATATATATTTTTTTTAAGATCAGTAAATCACTGTATTTGTACAATTTTTTAACAAACTTATCAACAGGTAATATGGGAAGAATTATTTTCATTCTGTACAATTTAATTTCCAAAATAATATATATATAACAACAATAATAGTAGTTTTTGATGAACAACACTCCAATTTCATTTTCAAATCAAACAGACAAATTTCATCAAGAAACCCTTTTTTTTTTTAATTTCACCTGTAGGAATTCTATTGTTTGTAGATGATTTTCAAAACACAGAAAAAACTAAATAGATATTTTCTTCAACATTCTTTTCAAAAGATACAAGTTTAAATAAATAACCAGTAAAATACCTGATTTCCAAAGTTTACTGGTGAAGGAAATTTTTTTTGTTGCCTCTGTTGCCTGAAACACACAATATTCCCAAAATCTTTTCCAACCAACACAAAAGATCCTCCCACCAAGAGAACTACCACAAGAAATACCACCAAACATAGGGAGATAACAATTTCTAAGAAAATAATAATTTTTAACATAGCAAGAGAATTTTTGCCAGAGCTCTGATAATTTCCCTCGTGAGGAAATTGGATAACCCCTGTCAATTTTCCCGAGATCCAAAATATCCTCCGTAACCAATTTTTTTCTCAACAACCTCATTTAACACACTAGCACACATGTCGAGAAATGGTTATGAGAAATATCTTCTCCACTTCTCGGCAATTTGCCAATTCAAATTTTGCATGCAAGTTGATTAATTTATTTAAATTTAAATTTTACAACTACTATTAAAATCTCATGCATATTTCTAATTTTATTTAAATTTTCAATTCACATGCATTTAATTATTTATTTATTTTTCAAATACACTATTTACTCACTTAATATTTTAATTTAACTAATTAATTTATTTAATTAAATAAATTTGATCTTTTATAATCAAACCATTTAACCAAATAAGCTAATTAATTAATTAAATAATCAAGCAAGTAATTTCTTTAACATATATAATTAATTTAAATAACAATAATTTAAAACACAATAACCATCATTAAAAATTAACCAAATTTTCTTTTCAAACGATTAATCCAAACAGAAGTGATAATACAACCTACGACTCAAAACTGAAAACAGACAATGTACTAAGACCAGGGTTATAAACTAGACTAGGATAACCAAACTACTATCTCCCAATCAACATTTCCGTTGAGTCTTGACACGCTCAGACCTGAATACACAGGTGGAGTCGGTGTCATGTACCTACAAATCCTGCAACCAAGCAAATAACGTGCATACATATACATATAGAAAATATTAAATAGGCACACCGTGCGGAGAAAATCACAGATATCGCAAGGCACTCGCAAGCAAGTGATACGATTTCGTTCTCCACACCAATACACTTCACATCAGACTGACGAAATAAATACTGTTAGTCCATCATAAACATGTACATAGCAATAACCACTAAAAATAACATCTACGCTAAATCATATCATGTCTAAAATCAATAATCATCAAACAAAATATCATCATGTCACAGAATAATCTACCATCGCTCAAAACCAGCGATCAAAATATCCAACAAAGCATCATAGGTCTAACAGTATAAAATAAACATAACAAAAAACATAAGCATAAACGGAGGGGTACTACATCCTCCCCCCTAGGATCAGGCTTACTCCTGGAAGCCTGCTAGTAGCAAACAAATAACACATACACATCTAAAATAGGTCCTTCCAAGAAATGAAAGACTAGCCACGAAAATCCCCCTAAATTAGTACTCAGTCAACGTCTCAATCCCTGAGGATCAACTCTCGATGTAGAAGGACGTGCACGGTTCCCAAAGAACGATGCCAGTCCTCCATCAGGAACCTCTCCAACTGCACCTTGGTGCTCATCCTGGTGGTTACCCACCACGGTAAATACCCTATGTGACCTGCCTGCATCTCCCACCGTAGGCTCTGAAACTGTAGGTCGAGGCCCAAAACCAGAAGAACCTCTCATCGGACACTGCCTAGCTATGTGTCCCTGCTGTCCGCACGCGTAACAACCTGTGCCTGTGCCTCTACCGAATCCTCTGCCACCCGAAGGTGCATTGGACTGCTGGAAACTACCCCTACTAACAGTAGGTTGCACACTCTGAGGGCTATTATCTTGCTATGGTTGAGGGCTAATATTCTTTTGATTTGTTCACTGTTGTTGCTGCCCACCCTTTTTGGGTGTCTGTTGGTTCTTAGAAGAACCACCTGTCTGTGCCTGTCCACCCCGTGGACTAAAACCTACTGCAGGAGCACTCCCAATCTGCACTCCTGTGTGCCCACCTAAAGCCATAATAAGGTTCTCCTCTACAATGCGAGCCTTCTCCACCGTGACTTCCATAGTCTTTGGCTCAAAGACTCGAACACCACCACTAATGCGGGCGTTTAAACCCCTGATAAATTGTTGTACTAGCATAGGCTCATCATCGCCAATACCAGCATACTGCTTGAGTTCGTAGAACCTACGTTCATATTGCTCTACAGAAAGAGCTAATTGATGTAGATCATGGAACTCATCAGCCCTACGCTGCCTCCAGTGTTCTGAAAGGAACCGAGCTCTGAACCTCTCGAGAAACATCTCCCAAGACACAAAACCAATATCTATATGGAGCTTCTGCTCCTCCAGGCGCCACCAAGTAGTGGCGAATCCGCTCAAGTGCATAATAGCGCATCTGGCATGGGTATTGCTATTGTATGGGTGCATGGCAAAGCATCTACCCAAATCCAGTAGCCAGGTCTCAGCCTCTAAGCCACCTCCAGTACCATCAAAGGTAGCAAGACGTGCTCTCAATAAATCTCTCATGTGACCTACAATGATAGCATCTTGATGTGCTGTGTCATCTACTCTCCTAGGGGATCTATCTCTATCTCTGACAACCTCCTGCTCATCTACCTGTCTAGGTCCAAGACGAGCTAGGACCTCCTCTAATAAATGACGTATCTGAGAACCCTCTACTGCTGACTGTTCAAAATTTTGTCCCTCGTTTCCCTGACCCAACTGTTCTGCCTGATCACTGTGGTGAGGGCTAGGAGGGGGAGTAACCTGAGGGATTGGCCCTTGGCCTCCTCCTCGACCTCTACCACAACCTCTTCCTCCTCGCCTAGGCATGTTCCTACACATAACAATTACGAGTCTTAGATACTATTCAACCAAGGCTAACAGTTGCGACACTATGTACTAGGTCAACCTAATGGGCTCGTGATTACCCAGAGCGTCCAGTGTTTGTAACCTTGGCTCTGATACCAATTTGTAATTCCTCGTCTTAATAACCTAAGAATGTTGCAAATGTGTTGAAAGGTGTAATAATTTTTTTTTAAAAGTATTAATATTAAGTTAATTAGTTGCATACATTTGTTAGGCTAAGCGACGTTACACTACTTTGAGTTTTCCATAAGCGACTTAAGTATTTCGCATTGCACATATTAAATCATAACATAAAACATTTAAAGATAAACATTGCAATTCATTTGATTACCAACCATAATAACATAAAATACAAACATGTTTTTCTATACATTGCATTTGATAATTATACAATACTCATCCATCTGATGAGGTAGTTCAAATAATAGTTACATTTACAATTACATTGTTCTTCTCTTATACAATTGAGGAATTTTTTCAAATACAAGTTTACAATATACAATGTTGAAATAAACATAAGATCCAAGTGCGAGCTCTCCATCCATGAAGCTCTCGATGCCATGATCAAATTGGGGACCCAACGGAGTAAGGTGCACGTTCCACCCAACCATGTGGTACCCGTAGGTCCACCCCCCGTGCTAGGAGATAGTAATAAGGTTACCTAGACCTAATCTACTAACCCTACACACTAGTACAAACAATCTATTGGTTACATTGCTTCCAGATTTTGACAATTGAATGAATCACAAATACAAGGTTTAACTGTTATTCTAGGTGGAGTGTCATCACAACGATGCAAAGGTTACCCTGGTGTTTCTTCCTAGGTTTCGGCCCCCAATCCTTGGGTTACCCTAGTAACCTCTTACGAAACCCGTCCCCTATTGCATACTATTGTGGAATCGAATATCTTTTAAAGGAACAAGACATCAATTTGCCATTCCAGGCCTTCTCATCTTATACTCGTGACTGAAAAAGCTCAAGAGTCATAAGAGAGGCATGCACATTTTGTTAAAAGTTTTAAATCTAACTACTATGTCATTTAGTTATCACTGACTTAGTTAACTATTTGTAAGTTACCCTGACACCACTTTGTGTGTCGGCCCTTACAAATAGCCACTCCCCTAAACATAACATGGGAATTCTATGTTCTTTATCTAAGGTTTACAAGTGTACACATAGCCAAAATCAATATAAAAGACTAAACACATTACAATGAATAGCAATCAATGTTCATAACTCAAGTGTCAAACCACCAAACAAAACCATGTACACATACTTAGAAAACACATGATATTTTACTTATCAATCACACACCCCATTTAACGGTTGGTCTGGAAGACTTGTTTATTAAAGACTTTTCCCATTTTGCCCAATCATAAAAAGAAGTAAACCAATTTTAAGCAAATGGAATTATACATCTATCATTTGGATATACTAAATCCATATGTTTCAGTTTGAAAACAGTATATTTACAAATTGACTCAAGAAAATAACTACTTCATTAAATCTATCTTTATGATTTTCACAATTTCACTATAAATTATATTCTATAATTTTCTCAACTTTTATTAAAAAAAAATAATTAATATCTATTCAATTAGAACTCATTTACTTCCACATTATTTACAAATATATATATTTACAAATATATATATTTACATATATATATATAAATATATAAATACAAATTATATATTATTATAATTACTATTTATATCAATTAAAGAAAGAAAATTGCATTTAACACAATTTATAATAAAACTTCCGTTTTAAATAAATTTTATATAAAATAATTTTGGGGAAACCCCCGGCGCAGCCCGCGGCCTATGAAGGCTGCGACCCTTACCAGGGCTGCGCCCAGCAACCCTGGTGGCTACTGTGCGCACCATGGGGGCGCTCCCAAAACGGGGGGAGGGTTTCGGCCCTCCCAAACCCTCTGCAATTTTTTTAAAAAAATAAAAACTTTCATATAACATTCCTGCGGAAATTTCCTCCGCGTCTCGGATTTCGATCCGGAAATATAAAAAAAATAAAACTCGCCCGTACAGCGATTTACAACAATTTTTTTTTAATTTATCATATATGTATATACATTTATATATGAATATATATATATTTTAATATATATACATATATAAATATATATATATATTTTTAAGATCAGTAAATCACTGTATTTGTACAAATTTTTAACAAACTTATCAACAGGTAATATGGGAAGAATTATTTTCATTCTGTACAATTTAATTTCCAAAATAATATATATATATATATAATAACAATAACAGTAGTTTTTGATAAACAACACTCCAATTTCATTTTCAAATCAAACAGACAAATTTCATCAAGAAACCTTTTTTTTCTAATTTCACCTGTAGGAATTCTATTTTTTGTAGATGATTTTCAAAACACAGAAAAAACTAAATAGATATTTTCTTCAACATTCTTTTCAAAAGATACAAGTTTAAATAAATAACCAGTAAAATACCTGATTTCCAAAGTTTACTAGTGAAGGAAATTTTTTTTGTTGCCTCTGTTGCCTGAAACGCACAATATTCCCAAAATCTTTTCCAACCAACACAAAAGATCCTCCCACCAAGAGAACTACCACAAGAAATACCACCAAACACAGGGAGATAACAATTTCTAAGAAAATAATAATTTTTAACATAGCAAGAGAATTTTTGCCAGAGCTCTAATAATTTCCCCCGTGAGGAAATTGGATAACCCCTGTCAATTTTTTCGAGATCCAAAATATCCTCTGTAACCAATTTTTTTCTCAACAACCTCATTTAACACACTGGCACACATGTCGAGAAGTGGTTATGAGAAATATCTTCTCCACTTCTCGGCAATTTGCCAATTCAAATTTTGCATGCAAGTTGATTAATTTATTTAAATTTAAATTTTACAACTACTATTAAAATCTCATGTATATTTCTAATTTTATTTAAATTTTTAATTCACATGCATTTAATTATTTAATTATTTTTCAAATACACTATTTACTCACTTAATATTTTAATTTAACTAATTAATTTATTTAATTAAATAAATTTGATCTTTTATAATCAAACCATTTAACCAAATAAGCTAATTAATTAATTAAATAATCAAGCAAGTAATTTCTTTAACATATATAATTAATTTAAATAACAATAATTTAAAACACAATAACCATCATTAAAAATTAACCAAATTTTCTTTTCAAACGATTAATCGAAACAGAAGTGACAATACAACCTACGACTCAAAACTGAAAACATACAATGTACTAAGACCAGGGTTATAAACTAGACTAGGATAACCAAACTACTATCTCTCGATCAACGTTTCCGTTGAGTCTTGACACGCTCAGACCTGAATACACAGGTGGAGTCGGTGTTATGTACCTGCAAATCCTACAACCAAGCAAATAACGTGCATACATATACATATAGAAAACATTAAACAGACACACCGTGCGAAGAAAATCACAGATATCGCAGGGCACTCGCAAGCAAGTGATACGATTCCGTTCTCCACACCAATACACTTCACATCAGACTGACGAAATAAATACTGTTAGTCCATCATTAACATGTACATAGCAATAACCACTGAAAATAACATCTACGCTAAATCATATCATGTCTGAAATCAATAATCATCAAACAAAATATCATCATGTCACAGAATAATCTACCATCGCTCAAAACCAGCAATCAAAATATCCAACAAAGCATCATAGGTCTAACAGTATAAAATAAACATAACAAAAAACATAAACATAAACGGAGGGGTACTACAAATGGTGTTCATGGATACTCAGAAGATGTATTGTAATCTTTATTGTTGAATAATGCATGAGAGATGGATGCTTTTGGAGGCTAGGTTTTTTTCCCTCTTGAGGGTTTTCCCAAGGTATATCTTGTGTCATATTTTCATGGGTATGTTATCTATTCTCTTGCATGTGGATTTTGAACACTTAGATGCGTAGATTTCTTTATGGGTTATGTGGAAATTGTCTTTAATTGGCTGCAAGTTTCCAGCAAGTGGTATTAGAGCTTTGGTTCTGGTTGTATAACCCTTGGTTGAGAAAAATCTTGTTGAAGTTTGAATCTATGCATTGCATGTGAGAATCAAAGACATGCAAGATATGAGGATTTGCAGGTTGATTATTGTAGATCTGAGGGTTTTGGGTTTGTTGATTTGATGGGTTGTTTATAGATTTGGGGTGTGAGAAATTTTGGTTGAAACTGGTTTCTTGGTTTTGCATTCAAGTGGGGGGTTTTGTGGGAGAAATTTTACAGATGATCTCCTAACCCAAAATAGACCTCATAGTTCGATCTGGGTTGGCCAAGCGACGAAAATTGATATATAACTTGACCTATTTCTGTTATTGTGAAAAATTGCAAAAACAAAAAAATGCCCATACCTCTGTTCGTATGAATGCCAAAATAATATTAAAAAAATATTATTTTTCCATCGCCATTAAAAATTCGTCCTGCAAAATATGAAAAAAAAAATAGAAATAAAAAAAACTTTGATTTGAAAAGACTTTTTTTCTTTCTTTTTTTAAGTTTTAAAAAAAGAAAAAAAGAAAATCTTATAGGGGGGTCGGGACCCGCCTGTACCCCCTGTGCCATCATCGTTGGCTTGATGTTGACAGGCTAGAGGACGCTGTCAAAGCCGCCAACCTGCCAGCAGCAGGGACCCACTGGCGGTGAGTGGGTGGTGGCCTCCGCCGGGGGACTTAACACCCATCCATGCTCGCCTAAAACCTTTTAAAGGTTTTGAAATTTTTTGAAATTAAATTTTTATTATAAATTTCTTCCGCTGGATTTTTTCCAAAGAGGCCTAAATGAATTTTTTTTTATATATATGAAATTAAAATGGAATATATAATTTTTTTTGGGTTTTCCACCCAATGGGCAACACCACTGAGCCACCATGGGTGGCTAAATTTTTTTTGCCTTAGGTGCAAACTGTATTTTTGCTTCGGAGGAGCACAACTTTCGACCAAGGTGTTCGTTTTTTGACTTCTTGGACTCATTGGAAAGCTGACTCAGAGCTTTACACTGTGGTACAAGAAATTTGTCCATATTTTGCAATTTTGACAGTGTTTTTCTTGGTCAAAGTCAAGTGTTTATTTTGAGCTTCGAGAGGGCATATCAATTGCATACAGAGTTAGATTTTGGACTTCAAATAGTCGACGAAAAGCTTGTTAAGAGCACTACACAGTGGATCAGGTTTTGAGATATTTTGGCATGGTTTATTTTATGTTTTCTTTATCTGAGTTGTTTATGGGTTTCTTTGACTATGGTGATACTGTGAGTTTATGGATGATCAGATCTTAGAGATTTGATATTGGATGCATTGTATGCTCAATTGTACATCTCAGATTATAATCTCATTTGACATGGTTATCAGTATATGGTTGGATTTATATGCTTCATTGATGTATCTACAAGCTTTGCAATGTTGTAGGCGGTCTATACTTACATGTTGCATTTATGACTTGGACATGGGTTGTCTTTGCCCATTGATATTTCAATGTTGATGCATGTTCAGTTCTGGTGGCTTGGTTTAGTCATTTAGTTTGCTGGTTTGGTTGTCATGTTGAGGAGGTGAGATGGTATTACCAGGTACAATCATGATATGAGACCTATGTAGTTGACTATGATTATGCAGATATGTGGACATAGTTGGGTTGACTTGTTGTTATATTTGGTGGTGATCATGGTGTCATGGATGTTTCTTGTGCTTTAGAGACTTTGGCATGTCATGATGGTTTATGTAGGTGCATTGTTGGTGGTGATGAATTGGTTCCTGATGATGGTTGTGGCGGTGTATCTTCGTGGAATGCGGATCATGGTTTTACTTTCCTTTTGGGTGCTCTTGTTATATTTGAGTTCTTTGATTGTGTGAGGGAATTTGGTTGATCTTCATGAGGAGATTGTTATCATGATGTCATGGATAGCTTGATTACACTTTTCAGTGGGAGCTTTTGACAGTGATAGTTTTGGCAGTGATGGATATGTTTATGATGGTTTGGCTGTTGTAGGTATCTTCTTGGCTTGGAGATTTTGGTTCTATTTTTATGTTACTGACATTTCAGTTGTGTGTGTAGACTTGGATGATCTTCATGGAGAGGATGGTTTTCATGATGCCATGTGTGACTTAGTATCACAATTCAGTGGGAGTTGTTGGCAGTGACGTGGATGCATCATTGGTAAGGTTATCTCCATGTGATTGGAGATATGGTTTCTTGGTTTATAGTGTATTTGTTATGATGTCATGTTATACTCTTGATACTAGTTTAAAGTTTGGCATATTACATGTTCTATGAGACCAGGATGTATATATATGTTATGGTGCATGTGATCTCCTATAAGGAGATGGTTAGACCATGATTTCATTGTTATGTTCTTAATTCACAATTGGATATATGACATTGATCTTGTGTGGTTCTCTTGGTATTGAGTACATCGACATTTGCTTGATTATTTCATGATGGTGCTATATTGCATTTGGAGTTTGGTATGGATTGGTTGGTTACAGGTACTCATGGATACTTGGAGACATAGGTGAGGCTTGAGTTCTCTTATGATTAGAGACATGTGTTGAGATGGTTACTCTTGATGATATTTCAACAGGGAGTTTGAGGAGCCTACACCTTGGTTGGACATGATTTCAACATGGACCTATGAGGAGAGTGTTCTTGGATGAGTCATGATGACTTGGATGTCTTGGAGGAGCATTCTCATTCCTCACTCTTGGTCTACTTGGCAGTTTCACTTGAGAGGTATTGCCCATTGTTACTTTCAGGTGCTTTGTGTTTTATGCTTTATCTTCTCATGCATAAGGATCTTGAGCTATGGATATATGGTTTTGGAGGGTTCATTTGAGGAGTGTTGTCACGTTTATCTCCTTATGCATTGTGATTACACTCATTGATGTTGAGTTTAGGAGATGTAATGGGCTTATTTCCTTCATTGGGAATGGATTTAGTTTGATCTTCTTTGGTTATGAGAGGCTTACATCCATGTTGATTACATGATACATATGTTATGTTTGATCTTGGTGATTGAACGGTTGGGTGTTGTTATGGTTTTTCGTTTGGGGTGTTGTGGAGGAGATCATACTTGACACAGTTGGCTTTTAGAGGTGTATATAGGAGATTTTTCTTACAGGTTATTGATATACATGTTTGGATACCATTGTGGATGATTCCTTGTTACTACATGATGTAGTTTACACTTTCTATATAATGTTATTGGTAGACTTGGTATGCCTTGATATTTTTCAGATTTGCATTACCCATGCAGTGGGAGCTCTTGGATGTGTATGTCATTCTTTGACAGGTTTTGCACATGGAGTTTATGATTGCAGTTTATGGGTGTATATGTTTATGGCATGAGTTTACTATGTTTTGTATACCTTGGAGGTATGGACAGTTGAATGTATTGGCACTTGTTGTGGGTGTTATTTCAGCTTTGGGTTTGTGTGTCTTCACAGCTACTGGTGCATATTGATACTTTTGGATTGAGTGTATGTGTTTGGTATATCAGTTGAGAAAGACTTATGCTTCATTGTGATAGATTGTGTGGCTTCTCTATTGGATGGCTTCTTATTTTTGTGTATTGGCATGGTGGAGGACAAGAGCATTCATGCTTGGGATGGTGGTCACTTTGATTCTTGTTGCAGGTATCTTGATAGAGCACATGGAGCATTTTGATTCCATGATGGTATATGTGGCTATATGGATTGTTCATTTGATTCATGTTTTGAGGTTACTTGTTCCCCTTATGCAATGTATATAACAAATGGGAGAATGTTAGGAAAAGGTTTGTTGTACACCTTGCATTATGTATTTAATGTAATTATTCTTGGGGCCACTTAATGTTGCATGTAACATTGGCACATAAGTTGAGTTGATAAAATGTAATTATTTAATATTGGGAAAATAATAAATAAAGCACCCAATATTAAATAAGGAGACATGGTTTGTAATCTCATAGTTATTGTCACATAGTTTTGTGTAATACCACTTAGTGGTTTTGTGGGAGCTTGCTTCTATAAAATCAACCAAAAAGGTAGTTATTAAAAAAGATGCAATTTTGCATGATTAGCTTTGGTTAGCATTTGTGAGGGTTTGAAGCATGGCACATGATGTGTGGTTGCATGCTTGTTCGCATGGATTGCTTGGAGAGAGCTTTTTGCTTCAATGGTGTTCATGGAGAGTCAGAAGATGTATTGTAATCTTTATTGCTGAATAATACATGAGAGATGGATGCTTTTGGAGGCTAGGTTTTTTCCCTCTTGAGGTTTTCCGAGGGTATATCTTGTGTCATATTTTCATGGGTATGTTATCTATTCTCTTGCATATGGATTCTAAATACTTAGATGCATAGATTTCTTTGTGGGTTATGTGGAAATTGTCTTTAATTGGCTACAAGTTTCCAACAAGAGCAACAAATGTAGCTCATTTTTTAAAACTTATGTACAATTTTGTGTAAGCACCATTTATATCAATTAAATCAAGTTTTTGCCTTCTCAATATTTTTCTTTGTTACGTGAAAACAACTGATTGATATATTATCTTGTGATTTATATGAAAATCCTCTATTATATCTCATATCACAACACCTTCAAGAAAAAAAACTCATATTTAGTTCAGGTTATAGGTTGTGTTGCTAGTTTAAATAACCATTAAGGGTGAAATATTTATTTTCCTCTTAAACTGTGAAACTTAAACCTTCTTATAAAACACTAACGCATTAATATGTGTAAAAATCTAAGCTGTGCATGAAATAACTTTGTTTATTTGATCATTTTATGTGTTCAAAACAACAGTTTAGGTTTGAAATATTTTTTGGTGCATCACCTTTTAGAGTTTAGGTTTCATTTCATGTTTCCTTCTCTCTTTTCTCAGCAGCCAACAATAGCATAGGTTAGATTAGGTGATTAAACCAAGAGAACCACCCTCTCTAGAGGTTGATCTCCACCATCTGAGCCCACACTCAAGGAGATTATCCCATGTTTCACAAGGTGGCTGAGTGATTTCATCATCTCAGCAAAGGGTGCACACTTCCATGACAACAATGATTCCCCATCTCAAATCAAACTTTGGAAAGGGATGCTTAATGACCTCCCCACGGCTAAATGGGTGTCGGGAGGTGATTTCAACATGGTGGAAAATCACTATGATAGAAGTTGGTTCAACCCTCATAAACTTTCCCAAAAAGAATTTGATGCTTGGGTCCTAACAAGGAATACTATGGGAGTTTCAGACCCCATTGTAGACAAAAGAGATTCTCATTTCCAACATTGGTTCACTTGGTCCAACTCAAGAGAGGGTGATTTGAGGAAAATTAGTTGTCTTGACAGATTTTACCTTGCTAATTATCTTTCCATTGTCCCTTCCTTGCATAACACACTTATTAAAGTTGATGCTACTACCTCTCTTTCAGACCATCTCCCAATTTTGTTGACCTATCAACTTTCTTCTTTTCCTTCCCTGCCAACTAGATTTCCCTTTAAGCTCAACACCTCTCACCTCTCACCTTAACCATCCTAACTGCCTTGCTTCCCTTATCGCCATTGGAACAAAGCCCCTAGACCTCAACAAAAACCTCTTTGGTTACAATGGTGGAATGAAGCTATTATCCGTTGCACCACTTTCCTAAGATCTTATGGGAAAAGAATGGCTAGAAAAATATCTAGAATGGAAAAACCATTAAGATTTCAATTGGAAAAAAGTAGAAATCTTTTAAATTCAACACCAACTAATATCTCTCTTCAACATGCAGTTGCTGCTACTAAAACAAAACTTAGAAGATTTGAATTTTACCGAAGTCAAGGAGCTCAATTAAGGACTAGGCTTCATTAGATGAAAGAAGGAGACAAAGGAACAAAATTCTTTTTAGTTATCTCAAACACAAACATTCTTAGGAAATAATAATGGCCTTATATGGTCAAGAGGGACATTAACATGAAAAATCAGGATGATATCAAATCTATTTTATTTAGTACTACCAATAGTTATTTATGGATATGACATGTATTCTTTCTTATTTTGATACCAACAAGTCTTTATTTCTTAGCTTATTTAGATGGAAAGTAGTAAAAGCATGTGTTCTGGCTAGTGTTTTAACTTCAAACTCGCATTTTGATACATTCTCCTCGCAAGCTTTTTACTAGAAGGAGATTTTTAATACATTACCTAAATTAATTTTCACCAATTATGGCTTAGTTGTAACTTTCTACACGTCCTTACCTTTGTCTTGAGTTTCAATAATCGTGTTCTTTTACTTTATTTTTTAGTCCTTGGATAAACAACTTAAAGTTTTGGTAGTTATAGTTTTGCTAAGTTTACTAGGTCACCATTTTCCTGCAAAAATGTTCAATTACTTTAAAATTTTACTATTTAATTCAAAGTGAAATATGGTTTTGACCATTTTTATGTATTTAATTTAATTTAATTAATTAATTATTATTATTATTATTATTTACAATGCAAGGTTTTGATTATAATTCGAATCCATCATACATGACCTTTTTTTCTATCCAACACAAGTGATCCATTTGTTGCCTCACATGAACATGAAGTTAGCTCTTACACACACTATGTGTAAATTAAGATCTTGAATACTAGGAAAGGCCTAGATATACACGGTCTATGGTGTGCAAAACAATAATTTATGAACATATCGAATCTATAACCAAATCGTGATCAAGTCCTTAAATTTATGTCTAACAAAATTTTCATCTTAAAGGTTTAATTTTAGTCATTAATAATATTTTAAACCCAACTATATAGGTGCTCAAATTGCACATTATACATGGTTCAAGGGTTTTCTTTTGTTTCACTCTTGTTGTCAATTTAATTTAATCAATTCAAGGGTTGTTCCTCATCCAATATAGTATTATCAACCATTGTGTAGATAGTTGAAGTTGTGTGATGTAAATTGGTGCAATGGGTATGTTTTAGGTTTTAAACTTATGTTGTTAAAAAAAAAAATTGGGTTTTCATGTTGTAAATTTTTTTTGGGCATGACAGGATCCTACTAAAGCTAGTCAACTTCAAGATATTATTGAAGATATGGTTGGAAATTGTATTCCCAAAAAGATTGATCTTGAACAACAAACCTACCTAGAGCATTTGTTCACCCTTGAAGAGTTTGATGATGCTTTGAAGGATATGGTTGACTCAAAAAGTCTCAGTATTGATGGCTTGCCTACAAAATTTTATAAAACAATGTAGCCATTCATTAGGGAGGAATTCTATGAGGTATATAAAGAAGCCTTATCACAAGGATCCCTAGGTTCCTCTATTAATCAATGTTTGATTAAATTAATTCCTAAAGGGAAAAATAAGAACAACATTTCAGGGTGGAGATCAATTACACTTCTTAACACATTCTACAAGATTATAGCCAAAGTTATTGCTAAAATAATTAAACATATAGTGCAGGAAATTGTAAGGCCTAAGAAACCTAGTTTTATTCATACTAGATAACTTGGTGTTGGCTTGGGAAACTATGGAATGGGCTCAACAAATTGGAAAAAAATTGCCTACTCATCAAATTGGATTTTGACAAAGCTTATGATAGGATTAGGTGGAAGTTCATATTTAAAATTCTTAAATGGTTAGGCTTTGGTCCCAAGCTCATTTCCCACATAAAACACCTCTTTGTTGATGCTAATGCTTGCCTAGCTATCAATGGGTCACTATCTCCAACCTTCCCTCTTCAAAGATTGGTAAGGAAAGGCTGCCCCTTGGCTCCTTTCCTCTATGTCCTTATTGCTAATGCTCTGGGATACCTTTTAAATCATGCAAAAATTAGAAACTTATACATGCTACATCTCTACCTAGTAAAGAAGTTTCTCTTAATTCTCATTTTGCTGATGACAGTTTATTATTCATTTAAAACTCTCAAGAAGAGATCAACAACACCCTCAATGTCTTGGACTTGTTTTGTTCAGCTACTATCTCCCAACTATCTCTTAAAAAAATTGAATTTTGGATGACTTCATTTGATCAACCACCTCCTTGGATACCCTCTCAATGGAAATTTAACAACCATGGTGTTATTTCAAGATACCTCAACATCCACTTTGGGATAGGAGTTTCATTATCTGAAATATGGAAATGGTTCATTCACAAAAAAGGAAAGCTTAAGCTATGATCTAATAAATTTCTCTCTATTGTTGGATACATTCAAATTGCAAAAAAAATCCTCATAGCTAGTCATGTTTGCATTACTTCATGTTGGATTCCTTCAAAAGCATCTATAATCAACTAACTCAATTAATTAGAAGGTTTCTTTGGGGAAAATGGAATAACAAAAAAAGTCATCCAGTGGCTTCATGGTTGTATTGTATTCAACCCAAAAATAAAGGGGGTTTAGGAGTGATTGATCCCCTTACACAAGGGATTTTCCTCATACGAAAATGGATTATTAGATCTTTTCATGGAGCTACTCTTTGGAAGTCTCTTATTAGACACAAAATAGCTATGACTAAAGCCAACAATTCTTGGAAAGAGGTTTGGTGGAAAGATAAAATTCTTATGGAAAAACATTTTAAACCTCAAGCTTCTAGAAAAAATTTAAGCATATGGAAAGCATGGCAAAAAGTGTCTCCTCTTCTTGAATGGAAAGGACAGGACCTTAGTCATCGAATGAGCTTTTCTACTTTATCTATTTGGTGGAATAGATTTATTTTCTTACATGGGAAACCTCTTAATATTAATCCTCATTTGCATAGCAAGATCTTATTCAAAAAAGGCTCACTGAATTTAGGGACATTTGGGAGTTCTCATCATTAACTTGGAAAAATGACTTTCAACTTAAACACGATTTTAATTTGTCCATTGCTCTAATCAATGACATCCACAAGGTTCACAATGTTCTCCCTCTAGATCTTTAATTGAAACTTTGTACTCCCATTTCATGTATTTTTTTTAAAGATTGGAGGTGGCTTCCAAGTTTTAATATAGAAAATTTCCCTTTGAAGCTAATCTACAATAAGCTTCTTCCACCAATCCAAATACAACCAAGGTTAAATTTGAAATGGAGAATGAATTGGTCTGAAGCCAAGTGGTTCAATTTGAGCCTCATTGTTTAGAAATCCAAAGCTAAAGCTAAAGCACAATTTCTAGCATGAAATATTATCTACTATAAAAGTGTTGTGGGAGAACGCCTACTTTTCTCCCTATCCACTCCTCTAGATGTCCTTTTTGTCATAAGTAAGAAACTATTAAACATGCTTTTTGGATGTGCAAGTATGCTCAGAAAAATTGCAAACAATTTTGGTCTTTATCATAGCTATATTTAACAGAAAATTAAGATGTAAATCAACATTGTTGGGGTTGCATTGTTCCTAAAGCATGGTTTCAGAATCTTTTCGGTAATGTATCATATTGTATATTTGGAGGCTTCGATGTAAAGTTGTTTTCTCTAATGCCTTCCCGCCTATGGAAATAACTATGCATGGTTTATTCTCTAACATTATCTTGCAGCAGTCAACACTTGTTAAAGCCTTGAGAGAAAATATATGTTACAACTTAGAGCTCAAGACACAAATAGCTCAAGTGCAAGCCCAGTTAGCAACTATTGCTAAGAACCACCATCGATCTCTTCTCACATTGGTGAAAATTGTTACATAGGAGCAAGTTCTTTCTACTCTTGGAGAAAAGTGATCTTTTTGTAATGTGAAAACTGCAGAGCTATATAATCTCATTCAATTGTTTCATGTTGATTAACTTTGTTGCTAAACCTTTTCTGTTGTGGCTTCTTTCAAGTTTTTTGTCTTGAAAGTGCCTTCTTTAGTCTTTGTAATTTATTTTTATTATTAATAAATGTATTTTTCCAATAAAAAATCATATGAACATTGTTTTTTTCTATTCATGGTTCATTGGGAGTTATATTTACTATTAATGGAGGGCCTCTTCATTTTGAATGAGATATTTTTTGCATTTTTCTATGTTTTATGGTACATTGTTTTTGGAAACTATTTGTGGTATTCATCTCCTATTTGTCTATAGATTGGAGACATAAGATAATAGTTTTATGAGAATGTTTTAGAGGAATGTAGGTGTCGCAAGAGTGATGTTAGAGAAAATAAAGTGTTAGTGTGTGGATGTCCCTAAAACTTTAAGATTAACACATGATTTTCCTCTTTCTCACATGGATTTTTTTTTTTCTGAAAGGGGTTCTCCACATGTAAATATTGTGTTGATATGGTTTGTTGATTTATTTCTCATTGTTGATTTACACAATCACATAATTTAATATTATGGAAATCCTTGTTAAATAAATAAATATTTGATTTTCATACACTTGTAAAAGCTATTCTTGAATTTTTTTACCTTGTTTCACAATATTTGGTATTATAACTAACAATTTTTTATAAAGAGGGATACCTTTATGTTAAGTATTGACGATTTTTTGGTTGTAGTGGTAGAACAAATTTAAGGAAAGGATTATATACCATGGCTTCTACTTTGCATGTGGATAAATACGATTCAATGGTACTAAATATGAGATGTGAAAGTTGAATATATAAGATCTAATTGAAGAAAGAGATCGATGATTGTCTATTTCAAAATAAAATAAGTCATTAGATCTGTATGATGAATATTGGTTAAAACTAGACAATAAGATATGGAAAACCATATGATTTTGTCTTATAGATTTTTCCCTCTTGATTTTTTTGGAGGAGACTATTGCATACAAGTTGTGGAAGAGGGTAAGTGATATCTATCAAAACAAAAGTCTTACTAATAAATTATAGATCTCAAAATACATCTAAATTCATAAAAAATGAAAGATGGTGAATTTATTACAAATCATTTGAATGTTTTACTTTTATTTTAAGTAAGCTTATTTTTGTATAAGTTAAGTTGAAAGAGGAAGATAAATGCATCTTATTACCTTTCTCTTTCCTTAATACCTAGAAAAATCTAATCATTGTCATTAGTGGTAGCGGTGTATATCAAAAAATGGAGAATCTTATTGCTACTATTCTTTATGGGAAAATGAGAAGAGAATTAATGAACAAAGGCTCAAAAAATGCTTTGTGTGTCTAGGGAAGGTCTAAAGAAAAGGGAGGGCCTAAAGAGGATAAGAAAAAGAATAGATCTAAGTCTAAAGGATGTTCTAAAATCCTAGGGAAGATCAAAGGAAAATGTTAGAACTATGGCAAAATGGGATGTGTGAAAAAATGTGGAAACAAGAAAAAAGGTTTAGATTTCTCAATGAAAGAGTCCTCTGATGATAATGAAAATGACTCTTTACTTGTTTCTTCTAGCACTATAAGTGATGATGTTTGAATTATTGATTAAGTTTTCTCCTACCATATGACTCCTCATAAGGAGTGGTTTTCTACATATACAACTTATGAATGGAGGAGATGTTTTCCTTGGAGACAACAATGCCAAACATATTATGAGGAGGTGGGCAACAACCAAAAGCTATAATTAGGTGGGGAAGTTCAAAACCTTGTTGAAGATAGAAGAGAAAGTGAACTTGGAAGGAAATTCATGTTGTGAGACTACAACTACAATGACTTACACATGCTTAGAAGATTAGCCAAGCCTTCATACTTTAAAAAATTGGGGACCTTAGGTAAACACATGGATGATGAAGGAGAATAATACATACCTAAGATTGGATAAGGTGAGATGTTGGAGTCACGAAATGGGCATTTTGGCTCACCACATAAATCATAGTAAAAGGGGACATGACATAGGGGTCCACATTTGATACACCTAGGGATTTGATATTAAAATAGTAAACAAGTTGTAGGCGACAAATAAAAAAAACGTGCTATTCTAACTTCCTATAAGTAACAAATAACCATAATGAATCAAAACTTGTCACATGAATCATTTGGATCCTTAATTGACCAATCGAGTGGCTTTTTTCTTGATACATTCCTTCACCACCTTTTGAGACAAACAAAAACATACAACATAAGCCCTTAATTCTATCACATATACATAGTATTATGCAACAATTTGATTGCATATGTGGATTAGTGATTTATTGTAATATCATATACTTTGTCATTTTTGTTGAAAACAAAAACACGTATAACAATGACATGTATCTCACTACTCATTGATAAGATCCTTGAAAAAATAATTAATCATAGAAAATATCACTAGTGAATAGTAAATGTATAACAAAAAAGAAATCACCAAAATTTGAAATGATACCAAATTTATTTATCTCACAAATCATGTGAAATTTAGATAATTATGATTCAAGAAAAAATGTTGTAAACCACAATTATTATGTGAGAGAATTATTTTATGTTATATAAAAATTACTAGGGGAGAGGATCCAGTAGTTGAGCATGTTCAATAGTTGTGATAGTAATTGTTTATATAATGCCCAATATTTTTATCAATATTGGACCAATAGTTGTGACATGACTACCCATAATTAAACAAAATGTATTCCTTTTGATCTAAAAAGCAACCAATCATGTGATGCCACATCAGCGCTCAACTACCCATGATGTGAATGCACAAGTATTGGTCAACTACATCTTGACAAAAGCATGCTGATGTGGCATTATATTTGATGATGTTGCCCTGAAACGAAAGCTATAAGCAGGGGACTTGCCAAATAAGCTGCTGTAAAAAATTGGGAATGATTTGAAATTTCCACATAAGATAATTAAAAGTGTGAAGTTAGAGTGCTCAACTACTACATCCTCTCCCCTATTAATATTTTGCATCAAGTCATCTTGTACAAAAAACATTTTTTCTTTTCGATTTAGTCTATTCTAATTCTGCTTTGTTCTATTAAAAACAAAAAAGTCGAGAGGAAAAGTAATAAGATTGAACTGTATGACACGAAAAGTCCTCACCTTAAATGAAATGTGTCTCGTTTTCCACGAAGTTTACCAACCTCGAATATCGAAACACGCAATTATTCTCCAGCTGTGGCTCTCATACACTTTTTTTTAACTTTCTCCCATAATATCAATGTTTGACAAGATTTGAAAAGACCTGACAAGACCAAGAGTGGTGCTTTTTATATTCTTTCCAACGCGATAATTGAGGAACCAAAATCCAGATCGATGGCTCTCTTCTGCTGCACACGCAACTCAAACGTGGTCGTTTCACACTTCAAACTTGGTAGTTTCTTTGCACAACGCAGATACCATACCAGGTAACAAAGAAATTCTCTACTTGATGGCTAATTACCCGATTGTGTGCCTGCCAACGTTTCTACTGGTGGCAGTTTTTTCTTCTTACACCGTTGCAGTGGACGCCCAGCAGAATACCAGTTTCGTCTTCAACCAGTTCAACGCCATAAGCACAATAAAATGTGTTGAAGATGCCTCAATTCAAGCCAATGCAATCCGCCTCACAGATCTCTCCGAGCGTGTCATTGGCCGGGCGTATTTTGACAAGGCCGTCCCCATGAAAAGAAACGGCTCTGTAATCTCATTCAGCACAACCTTCGTATTCGCCATTGGTCCGCAGCCCCGCTCGGGCGGCGGCAACGGGCTCTGCTTCGTCATGACGCCCACCACCGCTCTGAACGGCGCCATCGCCAATCAGTACTTTGGCCTTGTCAACTTCTCCAGCGACGGCAAAGACTACAACCATATCTTTGCTGTAGAGTTCGACACGATTGAGAGCGTAGGCGTGGAGGACAAGGACAGCAACCATGTGGGAATCGATCTCAACAGCGTCAAGTCGGTGGTGGCAAAACCTGCTGGTTACTGGCAAGGGAACACTTTGGCGCCCATTAATCTCAAGAGTGGGCAGAATATAAGGGCCTGGATCGATTATGATGGCGACTCGAAGCAGCTGGACATAAGTATTGCAGAGGTCGGAAAGGCGAGGCCGCAGAAGGCTCTGCTCACCAGGAAAGATTTGGATTTAGGTGGGATTTTACAGGACGACATGTACATTGGGTTTTCAGCGTCTACAGGTGACGTTTCCCTTGGCCTTGCTAATTAATCAAGTCTTTCTATGAAGATTATACATGCAAATTAAAAAAAGTTCAGTTTTTCCTCTTTACTTTGCTTCGAATGTACATCTACACTACAAAATCAAACCAAAACCAGCAGAGAGGAACTCTTCTTTTTTGGGATAACTGGAATCGTGTTATTATATTATATTAATTAAAAAGGTTGTATATTGCACAGGTAAGGAGATATGATTAAACATCACTTATTACTTTTTTTAAAGTAGGGATAAAGTGTAAAATTGCTATTAACTGATTGATTACTGAAATCGATAATGTTTAAGTAAAGGGCAAATAAAGAAATAAACAATCAATCCACATTATTTTAGTTTAGAGATGTCCAACACAAGGGCCCAAGAGCAATCTTCCCACATGCATGTGAGCCCCATACCCTTTTTTAAGGAGGGAACAAAAAATGTTTTCAACTATGAGAGTCGCTCTCTGCTGATTTTTGTAGCTAGAAAAGTGGGATATGGATTTGTTTTAAAGCAACTCAAGATTAGATATGCTTTAAAACAATTCGAGTTGGATTTTTAGCAACAGCAGGATTTTTATTCTTTAAATAGAATGTTTCTGAGTTTGTGAGGATAAGATAAATCCAAGAGTGGGATTTTATTCTTTAATAGAATGTTTCCGAGTTTGTGAGGATAAGATAAATCCTAGAGTGATTTTATGTATAAATAAAGCCAAAGAAAGCAAGGAAAGATTCTTTCCTTGCACGCTAAGTAAAGCAGCTAGGCTCTATAAATACAAGATTGCTGTAGCAAACTCATATTGTATTTTCGAAAGAAAAGTTTGCTGTTAGGCTGAATAGAAGATCCAACATTTGCAGGTTTTTCCCCGCATTGGGGTTTCCTGGGTATATCTGTGTTATTGTCTTTTGTGTTTGGCTTCATGTTATTTTTGCTTCCGCTGTTATTAGTTGTTAATTAACCCAGTTGTATTAATTGTTATAAATCAGATTTCTTTCTGTGAATTTATTGTGCAATTAATCTGTTGCTGGGTTATAGAAATTAACATGGTATCAGAGCTCTAAACTCTGAATACGAAGCCAAGATTTGTAACGCAGATTTCAAGAAAAAAAAAAAAAAAAGTCATCAGATTTTCGTCTCCAATTCTTTTGTGGCTATGGCAACCAGTGTTCGATACGAGGACAGGCTCGAGGGTGCGTCTAACTTCTTGCAGTGGAAGGTTCGGATTACATCTGTTCTCAAGGAGAACAGGCTATGGACCTATGCTAGCACAGAAGTGACTCCACCAACAAATGATCCTGTTGCCTTAGATTCGCATGAAGTCAAAGAGGCCAAAGCTCAAAGGATTATCCTGGATGGAGTAAGAGATCATTTAATTCCTCATTTATCGGGGAAAGACACCGCCAAGGAGATGTGGGATACGCTCACAAAACTTTATCAGAGCGACTATCAGAGTCGTAAGATGATGCTCAAGGACAAATTGCATAATACCAAGATGTCCAAAGGCGAGAGTGTGACCTCTTACTTGTCCAAGCTGACACAGGTCAGGGATGAGCTTGCTGCTGTTGGAGAGACGATTAAAGAAGATGAGTTGGTGCGTATAGCCTTGAATGGTTTTTCAAAGCACTGGGAAGTGTTTGTCAAGTGTGTTGTCGGCAGAGATCGGCTACCTGATTGGGCAAGACTTTGGGATGATTTTGTTCAGGAGGAGATCCGTGAAGGTGCTCATCGAGGAGATCAGACAAAGAAGGTTCAAGATGAAGAAAATCTTGCTCTTGCAAGCAAGGGTAAGAAGAAGTCTAATAAAGAGCAATCAGAAGGTTCTTCTTCCAAGAGTGGGAAGAAGAAAGATCTGAGCAAGATTAAATGTTTTTGCTGCCATCAGATGGGTCACTATGCCAGTCAATGTGCGAATAAGAAAAATAAGGACAAGCAGAAGAAGCAATTTGCTGCTACAGCAGAGGTGGACGAGTTTGCATCACAATTTGAGAATGAGTTTTCACTCATTGCCTGTCTCTCAAGTTCAATTGCCAACAGGGTATGGTATATTGACAGTGGGGCTTCTCGCCACATGACGGGAGTCAAAGAATGTTTCACCAAGTTGGAGGAGAAGAAGCTGGATTTCTATATTGAGCTCGGAGACAATGCCAAGTACCATGCAACTGGTATTGGCACCGTCAAGTTTCAGAGGGAGTCTGGCAAACCTTTGTTGGTGGAGGATGTGTTGTATGTCCCTGGCATGACAAAGAATTTAATCTCAGTTTCTGCCTTGGAAGACAAGGGTTACATCGTGACCTTTGAGAGGGGAAAAGTCTATATTTGTCCCAAAGATTCTAAGATTGCAAAAGTGATTGGTGTCAGGCATGGCAGCTTGTTCCGGTTACAGTTTGAGCCAGCACATGCGTTGGTTAGTAGCTGTAAAGGGATAGGAAGAATTATGTACGGGGAGGATGGCTCACCTTCACCATGGAGCCGCTATGTTCTTAAGGAAATAGTGAGGCTGCAGGATGAAGGCAGAAAAGCATGAGAGATTGTGCAAGGTTTGTGCTCTTAGGAAATATGCCAAGACCCGGTTTTCCAAAGCGGCGACACTAGATCGAGAAGGGATTTTGGATCTTGTACACTTTCGGATATTGGTAATGGACCTATGTCAACAACATCCTTGAATGGATATAGTATTATGTTACCTTCATTGATGATTTCTCGAGGAAAGCGTGGATATATTTCATGAAGAATAAAAGATAGGAGTCTTGATAGGTTCAAGAGTTTAAGGCTCGTGGAGACGGGCGGGAAGAAGAAGATCAAAGATCTTTGAAAAGTGCGATAATGGGCGAATACCTCGAATGCCTTCAAAGATTTTTGTGCTCAGGAAGGTATCAAGAAAGAGTTGACAGTTCCGTACAACCCTCAGCAGAATGGGGTTGCTAAACGGAAGAATAGAGCTATCGTTGGAGCAGCTAAGGCCATGCTTCATGATCAGGATCTGCCTTGGTTCTTATGGGCAGAAGCTTGCAACACAGCTGTGTATTTGCAGAATAGGAGCCCTCACAAAGTGTTGGGCAAATTGACTCCAGAAGAGGCGTTCACTAGTAAGAAACCAGATTTGGGGCACATTCGCATCTTTGGATGCCTTGTGTATTGTCACATTCCTGTTGAGAAGAGAACCAAGTTGGAACCTACTGCAGAGAAGGGTATCCTTGTTGGGTACAGTGAAACTTCTAAGGCTTATAGAGTTTATATTCCTGCTCTCAGGAAAACAGTGGTTCGCAGAGATGTGAAGTTTGAGGAAGAGAGGGCTCTTCAAAAGTCAAGTAACTTGATGAATGAGGAGGAACAATCATCCACAGTTGAGGTAGCACAAATCCCTCAAACTTCAGTAACACAAGCTGGAGAGCAGAACAAGCAGGATGATCAGATAGAGGAACAAATAATTCCTCAGCCTCAGATTCCTATGAGTGAGAAGAGGAGAAATAGGGCAGCTGAACAGACATTGAGAGAAGCTCAAGAATACGTAGGTGATCCTCAAGATTCAGTCAGACAAAGAAGGGCTCCCAGACGTTATTCAGATTATGTGGCACTTATGAGTGAATTAATTGAAGTAGAGCCTTCCAGCTTTTAGGAGGCATCCAACCACCAAGTGTGGAGAGATGCCATGGTGGAAGAGTATTCTTCCATCATGAAGAACAGTGTGTGGGAGGTAGTACCAAGACCAGAAGATAAGTCTGTGGTGGGCTCGAGATGGTTGTATAAGATTAAGCATGCTGCAGATGGTAGTGTGGAAAAGTTCAAAGCCCGGTTTGTGGCTAAGGGGTTTTCACAGAAGGAAGGAGTCAACTATGATGAGACTTTCGCTCCAGTAGCCAGGTACTCATCCATAAGAGCTATCATTTCTATAGCAGCACAGATGGGTTGGAGGATTCATCAGATGGATGTAAAGACGGCCTTCCTCAACAGGGTGATTGAGGAAGAGATTTACATAGAGCAACCAGAAGGGTTTGAAGCACATGAGAGGGATTCTCATGTAAGAGCATTGTATGGACTCAAGCAGGCTCCCAGGGCGTGGTATTCACGTATTGATAGTTATTTGCAGAGTGTGGGCTTCATTAAGAGTGAGGCAGATTCAAACTTGTACTATGTTCAGGTGAAGGGTGAACTTCTCATATTGTTGTTATATGTTGATGACCTATTTCTCACAGGGTCAGAGGAGCTCATAGCACATTGCAAGCGGGATCTTGCAGGAGAGTTTGAGATGAAGGACTTGGGGTTGATGCATTACTTTCTGGGATTGGAGTTGTGGCAGAAAGAGGGAGAGATCTTCCTGGAAAGGAAGCAATTTAACTGATATTTTGAACATCTCGTGATGGAAAACTCAGAAGCCTACGCCAACTTCCACTCGCGGACCAATTGGAAGAAGATTGATGCTTCCAGATCGTGAAAAGTGCTGGACCCCTACTTTATAATGCAGACAAATTTTGATAGCCTCTCTTATGTATCCGGGTCAACACTGTGCCGTATATTTGTTTTGCGTTGAACTCACCTACCGGGCTTTACGGTGGAACCTAAACGCAGTAATCGGATAGCCGCTGCTACGTTTCGAGATATCTCGAGGCAATTGATTATGGGTCAAGCATGTTCGCCAGATGGAGTGAAGCTCAAGGGTTTATCGATGATTGTAGGGCAAAGATAAAATTGAATGGAAGAGCACTTCTGTAGTTTCACTTTGGGATCGTGATACTGGCATAAACAGAAATCGTGGTCACAGACCGAGTTCTCGCTAGAGGCCGAGTATATAAGCCGCAAGATGGCTACATGCAGGCTATCCGGGCTTCGTTCTAGCCGGGCTCTTTAATCGTGAGTTGATCCCCATACCATTTAATGCGATAACTAATCAGATCAAACTCTCTGAGAATCCAGTATTTCATGACAAGTCAAAGCACATTGAGATCAAGTACCACTTCATCAAAGATTGTGTGGAGAAGGGGATAGTGAAGCTCAATTACATTCCTACGGACGAACAGATAGCAAATATCCTGACGAAGGCCTTGATGAAGAGCAAGTTTGAATTCTTCAGGGACAAGTTGGGTGTGGTGCAGAACACTTTCCTCGCTAAGAGGGAGTGTTGATTTTTGTAGCTAGAAAAGTGGGATATGGATTTGTTTTAAAGCAACTCAAGATTAGATATGCTTTAAAACAATTCAAGTTAGATTTTTAGCAATAGCAGGATTTTTATTCTTAAATAGAATGTTTCTGAGTTTGTGAGGATAAGATAAATCCAAGAGTGGGATTTTATTCTTTAATAGAATATTTCTGAGTTTGTGAGGATAAGATAAATCCTAGAGCCATTTTTTATGTATAAATAAAGCTGAAGAAAGTGGCAAGGAAAGATTCTTTCCTTTGCACGCTTAAGTAAAGCAGCCTAGGCTCTATAAATGTAAGATTGTTGTAACAAACTCACATTGTATTTTCGAAAGAAAAGTTTGTTGTTTTGCTGAATAGAAGATCCAACATTTGCAGGTTTTTCCCCGCATTGGGGTTTCCTGGGTATATCTGTGTTATTGTCTTTTTGTGATTGGCTTCATGTTATTTTTGCTTCCGCTATTATTAGTTGTTAATTAAGCCAGCTGTGTTAATTGTTATAAATCATATTTCTTTTCCCTCGTGGAATTTATCAGGCAATTAACTGCTGTCGGGTTATAGAAATTAACATCTACCACTAGGTGGCAATCCCTAAGGTGGGTTCTTGGGCAAAGTTCTACTCATGTTGTAAGGAACACTCTCTTAGTAATTGAGTAAGTCCCTAGAGGTGTTGAAATTCTAAAGCAGCTTTTTCTACTCTAGCCTAGATTTGAAAAAACACAAAGGTGAGCCAATAAACTCTCTTATTTATAGGGAAATGCTTTGAGATAACCTTATTCTTAAAGAAAATAGAGTTTCTAGTCTTTAGAGTTGAAAAGATAACTTGGATTTGAAGAAATTCCAAATGCAAGTAATATAAGTTTGCCACTAAAAAATGTGCCAAATAGAGAAAGTCTTCAAGTAAACAAGCCTTTAAGATGAAAGGGCAAGAAAATATGTGAATATAAGTTTTTCAAGTGTGCTTTGGGCCACTATACAAGTCCAAAATAAGTGCTTGAATGATTCAAGTTTGTTATAGGTGAGAAGCCTTGGGCAAGGAATTCCAATATTTAGGAGTCTTTTCCTAAGGGTAGAGGTTGCTGAATGAAACACTAAAGAAAGCACACAAGATTAAGCTCAAGCTTCACTTGTGAAATCTACTTGAGCCAAAAGAATAAATTCTAAGGAAAATAATTTAAACCACAATGATGGTTCAACTTGTTGAGAGCCAAGGAGAATGAATTGAGACTTTTATATAAGAGCCTTATCGTGTAGTTCTTAAAAGTTATGTCCTAGTTCCAATGCTAATTCTTCCACCAAGTAGTCAATAGTTCAAGACCCATATCATCCTACATGAATGAAAAATGAACTCTTGAATATGAAGGATAGAAGGTGTAAATCATAATTGATACACTTGTATTTCTTCTATAGGACAGGCCAAAAAGTTTAGTCTCTAAAAGTGATAAGATCACCCACAATACATGAATGTTTTTTCTAAGAATTTTGTGAGCCTAATTATTGTTCAGTCTCATCCAACTATAAATTGGAGCTATTGATCAATAGGGGTACCACCAAATGTTATGGTCATTAAATGATAGACCAATTCTAAACCCATATCCAACTCAAAATCCTTAAAGATGAGGTGATGAGGAGTGTTTGCAAACCAAATCCTTTCCAAACCTTCTGGATGTAAAGAAAATGAGTAGAGATGTAGTGCCTAAGGAAAAAAATTTAAATCCGTTGAACCTTAACCAAAAAAAATTCCTTGACAATCCCTTTGGCACACAATGCAATGCTCTATCTATGGACATCAATGATGTCAATTCCTCTTAAATTGTCTTTTGAAAATAATATATATCTCAAGCAATTCTTTGAAAACCTCATGTTTGCTTGGCATTAACTTAGAATGAAATTATGAAGTAACTTGGTGAGATTTTCATAGGTCTCTTTAGAGGAAGCCCAACATCTGGAATTTACTAATTGCATTGGTTGTAGCAAGCACTGTACTAGCCAAGGAAAGAGGATTTTTAATCTAATAAGAAATATGTTTTACACGTGTTGAAGTGCATACTACAAAAAGATGCAAGAAGAATTGTCAAAATGCCAAGAGACTCAAACATTTTCTCTTTGGCTAGACTCATTTCCAAGATATTTTAAAAATAAACTAGGAAAGGAAGCATGCTCTAATAGTAGCATTGAGCCTTATTCCATTATAGGTTTGAGCCTAAAGCTTTCCAAAAGCTATCAATACAAGCGATGGCTTCATAGAAGAGATATTTATTTTGAAGTAGGGTGAGAAATGAATCATCTACAAAGTGTTTATTCAAAAGATAGTTGTTCAAATTAGGGAGAGAGATTCCATTGGCAAAGCCTTGCTTTCTTTAATGGGAAGGAAATAACCAAAAGCTTCAAGAGCCAAAACATAAAGGAATGGAATAAGCAAACAACTTTGTTTGATAGAGAAAAAAATCCCAAAAGCTTAGAGCATGGGAAAATTAAAAGGCCACTAAATATGGTCACAAGCCAAGTCTCAAAGTCAAGCTTAAGAATTCTAATATGCTATCAAGAGGTTCAAGCCCAGTCATTCCTTCCTAGGACAATAATGATATTAGCTAGGATATGTTTACTCTTAGAAGCTAATAATTGTAGGAACGAGGAGATGCAAATGAAGCACACAAGATTTTGCTACAAATTTATAGGAGACATTAAAAAATTAATGTCACACTAGTACTACCTCGGTTGATGATATTGCCTAAGGAGTTATTCTGTAGCTCACCTTCATATAAACTTGAAGCAATCTGGGTTTGGTTTGACAAATTGCTAATTGGTCTTTTAGAATTGACAAGGAAAGTCATCGAAGAATAAGAATTTATCATTGGTTATTTGAAAATCCCTTTTTTGCTTCAAAGAATTTCAAAATCTGCTCAACTAACTTAGGAAATCTTAATATTCAAATGGAAAAAGTAGCATGCTCTTTATTCATTTTTTATTCTTGCAAACAATTCTAGTAAAATTTATAATGAAACTTATTTGTTATTACTTTACAAACACCGAATTGTTAAGAAAAAAAATACAATACATGAGATATATTGGTTACAAAAGCCACTAAATTTTATCATAAGTATTTTTACATGGGTAGGTTTCTTCCATGTTTAATTAAGTATTGAAGATACTTATGCAATGTGTGGGAAGGTTAGTTGTCAGTGTCTTTGAGCTACTTTTAAACAAGGAAAGAAATAAGATGAGGATTGGTCACACATATTTGTACTTCAATCAAAGTCTTTTTTCACACATTTTTTAGGTGGCCAAAAGTACAACTTGCCATAGAGATGGGTGATTGGAAAATTATGTTCAATGATCCTACTAACACAAGAGAGGTGGATAAAAGGGGTTTTCTATCACAAGGGGATTTTAAACCTTGCATAATTAAAATGTAAAAAATTGTTTTGAGTATATTTTTTTAAAATCCTCCCACTAATGTCATTGGTTTGATTTCATTCACCATTGCATGATTTTATGTTAATATACCATGTAAGACACAGACACAGACACATAAACAGACACACACAGTTTATGTTAATATACCATGTAAGACACAAACACAGACACAGACACAGACACA